>MU870669.1:2261-15023 GCA_036418205.1 Ostertagia ostertagi | reverse complement strand
CAAACGGCGAGCAGCGAACAGTGAAGTGTTTGCAATGGAAACAGTTTATTTTCATGGAAACGCCTTCGAAGACAATAATGAATAACTGGAAATTGGAAGTATAAGGGTCTTATTGAGGAAAAAAACAGTTCAATTCCTACACATCTGTTCGATTATTAAAAATGCAATAATGCGAATGCATTCAGAAGCTGCATCTGGAGCTCATTTAGGGTACTTTATAAAGAAGACCATGTTATTGCAGGAGTTGGTAGATCAAAGAAGGACATGTAGATTTCATGGAAAAGATGTATTGCAAGAACAATGGCGTAAGCAGCAGCGTTGATAAAAAAGCATGATGTCATTCTTTGTCAATAATCAGGAAATTTAAACAAAACTTCTTACCATTCCTTCTGTTATGCGGAGCACACTCACCTCCGGAATCTGATGATCTCATAAGCTCTTTAAACTATGTGAGGTGCGTTGCTATGATCAACCCTGCCCTTGGAACAGGCAAGTTCGAATAGAGTAGGCTTCGACTTAAAACGCACTAGAGGGATTATTTCACTGATTTAAGCTGGAGAAGGTTTCGGTGTTTCCTTTTTTGAGATGCGCCGTGCATTCTACTATCACTCAGAATCGTAGTGGCATTAATGCGGCATGATTGCTCTGCAGCCGTATGGTGCTTTTGGATGCGACACAATTTTCCATTACCTCTCCTTCGCCCAATATATGTACTTATGGTTAGTAATCTCTAGTATAAACATAACTGGGTAACTTATACAAAAAACGAGATATTTGAGAAAATTTTGCTATTATTTTGCCAATTAGGTCTTTAGATCGAAAAGTTATCAGTAACACGTTTCGTTCACTTCATCTTCGTCGAAGTTATGCTTCAAAGTTTGAGCAATATTTTCTGAACTATCAAACGCCTAGCTATCCTTCCGGTTCGGTGGTTTAGAAACAGTTTCCAAAATTTAAGTCACGACCAGGTCCCAGGAAGCCAATTAGATCGAAACATCTGCCCAACTTGACAGGTTCCATAAAACGTGAAAACGGTGTTCGATGAGTAGGAATATTCTACGAGATCGTTCCATTCAAGAATTAATGAGGTCGCTCATCAAGGAGATACAATGGAAGAAGCTTCAGCGGGGGCGTGACTTGACAACGAGGTAGTCTCACGGCATACAATTTGCATAAATTTTCATAAACAATTACCTTCAATTGGCAAAACAGGAACCACTTTACTACAAATCGTAATGCTAAAAGTACGTACTGTGATATAGCAGGAAAAAATGGGTAGCACCATTATTCAGCCGGCGGGTAATGTTGAAGCAATCTCGCAGCCTCTGTGTCGCCTCTTATCAAGGAGGAAACCTTAGGAAAGGAAGTGAGATCTTAATCCGACAACAAACCAGCGTAAAGCAGGCACAGAGCAGGAGAGAATTTCAAAAAAACAAGGTTAGTATTTCCAAGAAAGAAAATATCGGCTAAAGAGAGCAATCGCAGGCATCTCTGTGATGGCGAATTGAATTTCGTACGGCATCTCGAGTTTGATAACAGGCGATGCATGATCTTTCGAGGTAACTTACAGGATGGAGCGTAGAGCGCGACGCAAAGGGGGGGGGGAAGACGAAGGAGTGGAATGGAAGTACAATATTTTAGGTGCAGCAGGCGGGACAACCGTTCGTAAGGATGGAGCTGTGCGTCAAATGGAGCCGTCAAATCATGAGAGCGACTCCATGCAAAAACGCTGAAGAAATCAGGAAGGGGAATTGACTGCTGAGGGGGTAATGAAATAGTCAAGCAGTGAAGGCGGTAACTCTGCTGCAGGGATCGAAGGCGGCCGCTAAAAAAGGTAAGGATTCAGCTGACCGTGAAAAAAGTTTCTGAAAGGTTATGTTTTTGGAACTTAGGCTGTGGATCTATTGGACACAGTTGAACTCACAGAGCCTGAAATTTTGGAAAAAGGCTCTCCTGTAAAATGTTCGGCAGCAGTAGAGTGATCATCGAGTGAAGAAAGCTTGATTTCGGAACCAGCAATGATGAAAAAGGGGCGTTGCGGCGCATCACGATGCTACTCATGCTCCCAATTGTTATTGGAGGCCAAACTCCAAAGGGAGGGGTCTCAACTGCTGCTAGGGTTAGCTGTACTTCTAGTACAAATCTCACCAAGAAAACGTCCACACGCTAGTTATGTTCCTCCTTAGACGTCTCACATCTCTCCGCAAGGCATAGTTTCGCAATCGAATTATAGTGCCAATTTCTTTTCGGTGGAGTTGCTGGTAACGAGTCATGTTCAGAACCTAACTGGTTAGTGCAAATGCTGAGATATGGCCCCAGAGGACCTCCGCTCGCTTTCCGATGAGAATCCGGAGTGAGTCACTAAAATGCACATCACGTCAAGGCGTTGATGTCTGACACTTATTTGCTAATGCTAGGTGAAGGAAGCTGAAGAGCTCAGAGAGCAAATGGAGCATCATCAGGTGAAGAGTATTCAGGGAAAATTGAGGGCACTCACTCCACTTAATATGACATCACTGAACAATTAGCTTGTGATCAATCCGTGTATGTGATGCACCATGTATTCCACTCTCCTTCAGATGGCGTAGAGACATTTGAATGCCATTTGGCCCATACAATGAATTGCGGGGGCCGCTGAATGTACAATACTCTCTGCCCCCTACGAGTTGCTACTTACCCTGGCATAACCCTGTGAAGAGGGCGTCTTGGTAAGGAAACGATTCAAATTTTGTCTCAAATATCAACACAATGTGGCAGTGAAAGCAGGTTTTCACAAGTACTAACCAGGGAAGGATCCACCAGAGTCAACCCTGCGTTGCGCAGTTCGCAACGGCACGTTGAGAGATCCTCAACGCACGCTGTATGGGCGGAGACACAGACGGCTCGAGCATGCGAGTGTGAATGTTCGCGCGAGAGAACGTGTCTAATCGGGCGAAACTGCGCAACGTGGCCGTTGAGAACTGCGCAACGCAGGGTTGACTCTGCATCCAACTTCCACGTGACTTTTGAATTGAGACCCAGAGAAGTCGATAGAGCTTTAAGCACTGATTACAAATGTAAAAACTAAAACTGCAAAATGAACCTGCAAAAGAAGTTGGAGGCCGTGTAAAGTTTGCTTAAAAAGCGGACTCCATACAATCCGACCTGCTAGCCGCCGGGAACTGCAAAACCCTTGGTAGGCTAAGGGGGCCCTACCACTATTCTGCGGCGAACTCTCAAGCCACTCGCCGGTCTAGCGCATATGCGGGTTAGCACATGCTTGTGTTTAGCCCTAATTTGGCGCTCACGATTCCATTGGCATGTCATTTGGCCAGTTTTGGTTTCCCGATATACGTACATCACGTTCAAAGCTCTCCTCGAGTTATCTGCGCCAAATTCCATGGGAAGTTGAACCTTCTCTGGTATGTGCCTACTCCATGTGTCTCTCTCACTGAGGGTCCTCTTTCGAAAGGCGACAACAACCTCAGACGCGTAGTACATCGAGGCTTTTACACGAGGTTTTCGGCCACATGCTCAGGTCGAAGGAGATCGCAGTGAGCATGAGTATCATTCTAGAAATGGTACCCTTTTCACATCACTATCCAAGCAGATGAAGCTCTTATGAATCTTTTTTTTCTTTTTTTTTTAGTATAGCGAGGCTTTCAGGGTTCCGTATATCTCTCGAATCATGTATTTATGCGAGAATTATGCATAATGCAGACATTATTTAATATGTACAATATATTTTTTTATTCAATAGATATTCATTCATAGAAATTATGAGTAATGAAATGATATGCACAATGATAACTGAGACAACTAAGTCAGCCCTTCATTCACCGTGAAAACCCTGCTTTCGATCAATTCTACGTAGTTTTTTTCTGGGTCAATTGGCTTGGCCAGATTATGGATGAGGTCTTTTTGTGATAGAGTCAGCGCAGTGTATTAATGAGCTACACCTCAGTATTGAGAACTGTAAATGACCCTCCTACATTATCTTGTCGGCTAAGTGTGTCTGTTGTATGCGTGTGCTCTGGTTTTGACCAGAATTCGAGCGGGCAATCCCACCATTAGTCAAGCGTTAGTTCTACATATTTTATAAGTGGTCGGCCGGAGACGCCTATGATGGGTGATAGAAACTGATACCGAATGATAAGAGGTAATAAGAGGGGGCAGAAAGCTAGTATCGCCAATTTTGTTTTGTTGTTGGTATTGGAACTATAGCGTTCACACTTACTGGTGTTATGTGGGGTTAGGATAAGGGGATATTGTTGGTATATGGCTGGAAGGGACAGCAGCTGGTGAGTGCATAAGCAAAATCAACCGGTAGGCCTTCCATTATTTTATTTACCGTGTGTACGCATTATTTATTACAGCAGCGGTAAAATGTGTTCGCCGGGGAGGTTTTCAGTCCATTATTCTTCCAGCTAAGTGGTTATGTACCTTACGGTGTTGATTCCTCTGTCTTCAAGTAGTTTCGAACCTTCGATTTTTTTAGAATCAAAAACATGCAGAAGAACATTCTTTCAAAGAACTTCAAGAAGGGCGGGGTACCGCAACGGTCTTTGGACCGACGGTGATAGAGTAACTGGGGTCTCAGTGTTTCAATATTTATACCAGATTAGTCCCCCGTCAACCGCCGGGACCTTCCTTTCCTGCGCAAGCTTTCTATCCTCCGCTATGGTCCCTTCCTCCTGTGACACCAACACCTGGAAGTGACGCGTATGCAACACAATGGTGTTTCATACAGTAGAAGGGACACAATCATGATATGACGGTAGATTTTTCGCCTTCCTCATCCTCCCTTCCTCTCTCCACTGCCCTCCAGCTGCCACTGCAGCACCATGTGGAATGAACGGAAGTGTGCTAAGCAGGTGTTTATATAGCCCTAAGAGTGTTATCACAACTATCCTGCTACAAAACATTGATATCTCAAATCCTGTAAGCTACCCGATTTGTTAGCGGTTTGTTTATCCCATGAGCTTCCTTCTCACTCACTTCATTTTGCGGACGGACACACATACATACATACACACACACACACACACACACACACACACACATACACAAACCGACACACAAAGTTAGCGCTTTATATAATAGAAGGATTGGGAAAATCGAGCTCGAGTCGCCGTGCTTTCGTCAAATTTGCTCTCAGGAAGCATTGTTTTAGAACATTATCACAAATTCATAGGAAAAATTAGGAAGTGCAGAATGATAAAAACCAGAGAAGAGAAATCATTTGGGATACTGAGTATCTGTTTTTCCAAACAAATATGATTAAAATTCTATGGGAAGTTGCGGAAAAGTGAAACCCAAAAGAGCTGTGAAAGGCTTTCAGACAGTCACAGGCCTCTATAAAAGGCCAAAAGTATAGGATCGGCGTTGTTAGTTACTAGACAGCTGATTCTACTCGTGCTGAAGAGCGACTTACTGCGCGATCAAGTTATCCCAACTCGTGTCATAACGTACGAAGTTATTACGGAATTGAAATAGAATCTCTCAACTCTAAAACAAGAGTTCGCCAACGTTTCTTCCGTGGTTGTCACTGGATTGGGCTGAAGAGCATATTATCCTTTTGGCCTAAATGAAACGGCCAAGGTATTTGAGAGTGTATTAAAGGGTTTCCAAATCCTTGGTGCTGATGAAAACATAGTGGTTCATTTAATCGTGAAAGGAGGCAAAACAAAGTACTTGATATTAATACTATAGCCTTTTGAATATATTACACATTTTCTTTTCCTATTCTTGCCTATTTGGAGGTTTTCGGCATTTTGAAGCATTTATATGGGTGAATTTCCACAAGCTAGACCATCCATCGTATGTTCTTCGAAGCTACTACTATTTTCTATTTTTCTACTTGAGATTGGATTCTGCCATGAACCAACTTTTCTTATAAATCCTTATTTTACCTACCCGAACTCGTCTTCTCCAAAAGTGGTGCTATTCAATTAGTACAAGTCCATATTCTCAAAATTTCAGTTTCAAACTTCGCCCATATGGGTAGTTCGATTCTACCCATATAGGCGAATTCTGGTTACGAAAACGACATTTAATTCTAGCGGTGGCGTGTATTAGGTTCACTGACCTTGGAACCATCCGATGAGTGAGCTATTACCGTGTGATCTCACACGCTTCAAGGTGCGCTTCAGCGTGTACTCGTTTACCATGTCCCGGGTTATTCAGCTCGAGGCTGTCCTGCACGCACTAAGTGTAAAGTGGAGATCCCAGGACAACGGAAATATGTTACAACAGCGCTAATGCCAGAACGGAAGCCGTCTTCACTGATAAAGACAGCAACCGCCAAATAACCATCTAATTAGAAGTTTAGATGAGGAATTTTATGGAAACAAAAGTGTGGAAGAAGTAAGGTAACCGTTGGCAAGTAGGTCGCCACCCGCCATGCAGGGCAATCGAATATACCAACCCTTATAAGCGATTTTTCGGCACAAAATTAAATTTTAATGTTTTGGGGTCGTAATACTCGAACAGTGCTCCAAAAATCGTAGACAGTGAACCTTTCCTGAAGCGCGGCTTTGAAATAAATGGATGACAGACACTTCAAGTATGTAGGGTCCGCAGTGTGGACCCCCTTCTCCTTCTTACCAGTGTTATTTTGCCATTCGATTCAAATGGGTCGAGGGTACGTCACTTGCAGACGATTTCTAAGGCAGCTTGCTAGCTCTAGTCCCCAAGATGGGTTGGATGTCCTCATTACTCAGTGCTGTTTGCAGAGGAAGTTTTTCCTTTCAGATGCGAATGTTCATGATGGAATATACCTTCAATATCAAAATTTGCGCGTATGCTTCGTTTTCTACTTTTTTCATGGGATTTCCGAGTCGAATTTCCACCTGCAATTTGCATTAAAGAACATTCAGAATCTGTTTGCAGAAGCAATAGATGAGCTCTATCTGTTCCCTTTTCCAGATCCAGGAAGAGCGATAACTCATCTCGCGGGCATCCCTTGAACGGTTATCTTAATTTCGCCTGATAAATATTAACTGCACTCCTATATCGACGAAGAAATACAATAAATTGCGTTCAAAGAAACATCTTTCAAGATATAAATGACGTAAGAGGCAAATTCTAGTTTTTTTACTGTGCACGTAGTTAGACTGCCTACACGTATAATGGGCGGCAGAAATTGAAGGGGGATTTTACATACAATGGAAAGGCAGCCCATCTGAAATCAAGTTGGAGATGATCAGTGATGCAAAGAAGAAAAAACCGAGGAAAAGGCCTGGAATCAAAAAATGGAACCCTTCCCTTGCCCGTTGATTTGCGTACGTAATAACCAACCTCTCGTGGCGCATTCCTCAACGTTAACGCTTTCTCTGCTAAACGGCTCTGACAGAAGAGGACGCGAGAGGGGGGACAAGGACAATAGGGCGCCAATTGCGCCGCAAGGAAGGCCATGCTAGATCGCCAGGGGCACATTCCTCAATGCAAACTGCGTGTGGTCCGCACCCTTAGGAGGTCCGCCTGTCTCTCATTAGGTACTTTCCCCTTCCTCCACTTTCTCCTTACCGTGGAATCTTTCCTTAATTCAACCCCTGCTAACTGGCCCATATCTCTTTGTTAAGGCATAGGTTCTGAAATAAGGTAGGTCTAACGGATTCAAAGGGAAGTCCAGCTATCTCAGGCTACTCGAAAACTAAAAGTTGTTCAATTTCATACACAAAGGAAGAACGAACAAGAATGAGATGCCAATTCCGGGTTCGAACCAGAAATCCCGAGAACAAAGAGGGCGACATTCGAGACTGTTGACTTCTACGTCACCAAGGTGAGTGAGCTTCTCGAAAGAGACATCTAAAAGCATATTTAACATCTATGGAAGCTCCTAATATTCAGCAGCGTGGAGGTTTCGCCATAAACAGTACGGACATCTGTTCTGTTTGACAACTGCTCGGATTGAAGCTTTTTTCATAAAATAAAATAAAATTATTGATTTTGTATTGAAAGATAATTGATTCATTCAGATTGTAAAACCAAAAGTTGTTTTCGGATCTCAATATTGTTTATGTACTTTTGTCGAAATTTATTTAGGGGGTGGGATCAAAGAGTAGTTTAGTCTCCGTTTCGCACGTGCCCTTAGACGGAGACTAAACGAAAGAGTATCCTCTCCCTGTGCTCAGTCAGCATCTTATGAAAGTACGAACGCTGTCTCTCTCGATTCAGCGAGATATTCAGAGCCTCAGCAATGCCGATTTGATGAGTTATTGGAGAATTGCCGATGCCGGAGATCTGCAATGAGTTCAGAATTGATTTGAAACGACACATTTATCAATACTTTGCTCCCCCTAACCCATCCCTCAGCGAGCAGGGTTTTGTAAGGTCGTCGGAATTGTGTAATGAAATGTGGCTTGTAAGCAGATCTAGGTTTTGTGAGTTGTTTTTTTTGGATGTATCCTTTTTAGGGCAAGGTGGTTTGACTTCACATGAAAACATGAAATTTATCGCTAAAATTCAAAAATTAACTTCATGCTTCGAACAGGAGAAGTGATATATTTATTCATTTATTTATTCCTTACGCACAAAGGCGTGCCACAACCAACAAGAAAAGTCTAGAACAGTACAGATATAAACAAGTTCAGAGGAAAAAGAAAAAAAGATGCACCGAAAAACAACATGGAAGGAGACAGAACTCAAAAAGCAAAAAAGAACACAAATGAACAGTGAACAAATCTCGTGAGGAAAGAGGAACCCATGTCCACATTGCCATTTAGCAAAGACGGTAGTCCCAAAAAGGATTAGGTTAAGAACTAGCAACGACTCAGATTTGGAACTGTATTAAAAGGAAGTAAGCAAGAGAAGCATAGCCTACGGATTTAACGTTAGAATGAAGTTATATAGATAGCAGTGAAAGCTCAATTTGAATTGAGGCAACTCGCCAGTTATTACGAGCCAGAATAGCGATTATATCGGCAGATTTGATGCCCTAATTACGAGCACGTCTGGCAATATCTTCAGAAGCCATACAAATGGCTAAATGTGTCAAACCCAGTAAACACTGTCGTTGGCGAAGAAAGCAATGCACGACGAGATGGACGGCTAGACGTCGGCCCGTAGACAACATGAGATAATCCCCTCTACTTCTTTTGGGCTTCCCAATTCCTTCACTATTCTCATCATGTTGAAGGAGAAATGAAACGCTTTTGTAAGATTAAGAATGTGAGCTAACGATTAACAGAGAGGTAAAGAGAGGTAAAAATTGGGTTGCGGTGTCGCCTTTTTTCAAAGCAAAAATTTTCTTCTAAGTCCTCAAGTTGTTACACGCCATTGAGTATTCGAAAGAAAATTGTCTGCCCTACAAGATTCTATTAGGTTGGCCAGATTGAAATGTCGTTTTCGATCATCAATTATTTTCATTATAAAAACAATAATGAAGCACATCAACCTGAACCATCTCCTTCACCTGTGTCACAGGCTCATCACCTTTTGTTACGCAAAGCATGGATGCCTACCGCGTAGAACTCTTTCTGGTTCGACTCGAAGAAGTTGGGCACTCAAATTTTGACGTCGTCGCGGTTATCGAATTGGTTTGCTGCTAAGGAGTGTTGTGCTGACCTGGGTCAGTGATAGTCGGACGGCGCCAGACCTGGGCTATATGGCGCTGGAGGTAGAACGTCCCAGCCCAACTCCTCGATTTCTTGTTGATTTTCACGACATGTGGTCTTCCGTTATGGTGCAATAGTTTTACATTGGCCGAATTCACCCCTTGACGACGCAGAGCTCGGTCCACGCGGGCGGGCTGTTGTGCGCAGGCTTCAGCTGTAACTGTCTGACCCACAATCAGCTCTCCATAGTAAGCCAGTCTTATACTGTTCCACCACACCGTAGCACGACTTTTTCTCAGTGGATGTCCAATTTCGAAGTCATCCTCAGCTGTCCATCTGCTCCCAGCCGTGGCCATCTTCTCACTTTGTTATCGGGGAACATCCTGTTGTAAAAGTGCGCTTACAACGAAGTCAAGAACCTTCTTTCTCTTGGAGTTATGGAGCAGAGTTCCAGTATTGGCAACCAGTACTGCTTGCTCGCGTCGCTCAGAATAGGCCGAACCCATTTTCTATCCTGAAAGGCCTTAACAGTCGCACGTAGGAACTTTTAAATTTTTTCTGTTGACACAACTGAATCTCCATGCAAGTTTTGTGCGGTTTGTCGAGGACTCAATTCGTTGGCTTTCTTTATTTCTCCGTCATCTAGAGCTAGAGGTCAAAATCCACGATCTTCGTCCTCAGGTCCTTTACCTCAGTCTTGGAAGAGCTGAAACCATAGCTGAAAGTGCATCAGAGACTAAGTGTTACTGCTCAATGTTTTGCACACAATGAGTGGGATTCGTTGGCCGTTTTTCCTTGCTTGAATATATACGCTCAGACGATGATTTCTGATCAGTCATCTTCGAGCAAAAGTTTTGGCTCGAAGAACATCCGCTCAGTGGCGCCTAAGATTTCGCAATATGCGTGCTGAATCGCTCTCTCGAATGAATGGTCTCCCATCCTAAGAGATTGTGTTTAAGCTGAGAAACAAAGGCACAAACGGAAGCGACATTTCAATCTTGCCAACCTAATATATTAGGTTGTCCCAAAAGTTCGTGCATATTTCAAACTTTTTTTATTAATGTTTATTTCAAAAGCATGCAATATCAATGAACAATATATGCACCGTTATTATCAACAACTTGTTGCCAACGACCAGGCAAAGAATGGATGCCTCGCTTCCAGAAGTCTTGCGGTTTCGAACTGAAAAAGGTGGTGAGGTCATTTTTGAGGTCCTCCTGAGAATCGTATTTCTTGCCCGCAAGATGGCTACTCAGGGACAAGAATAGGTGGTAATCAGAAGGGGCTAGATCAGGGCTGTATGGTGGGTGGGGTAGGATTTCCCAACCAAGGTTCAGGATCTGGTGTTGTGTCATCGACGAGACATGTGGCCTTGCGTTGTCGTGGAGCAAGTATACTTTGTCGAGTTCTGGAGACAATAGTTGAAGCTTCCCCGCCAAAGTTTGCAGTTGATCACAGTAGATTTCGCTCGTCACCGTGGCGTTGGGAGGGAGAAGCTCCCAATGGTAGACTCCGCGAACGCCCCACCACACGCACAGCATGATTTTCTTGCTGGCTTGATCTGATCGCACGACCGGTTCAGCCCTTTGGGATGGATCTAGCCACTGGCGTCTCCGCGTGTGGTTCACGTAGAGGCACCACTTCTCATCCCCGGTGATGACGTTGTCCAGCCAGTCCGTTCGGCGAGACCGGGAGAGAAGTTGTAGACAGCACTCCACCCGCGTTCTCTTCTGGACATCGGTCAGGTCATGGGGAATCCATTGTCCGAGCTTTAGGACTTTCCCAAGGGAGCGAATACCCCTATTCACAGAATTTTTGGAGCAGCCGAGTGTGGCCGCTAGAGAGCGAGTCGTTTCGTAGGGATTGGCTTCAATCAAGGAGCGTAGCCGGTCCAGATCCAATGCAGATGACCTCCCGGAACGAGGTTTGTCTTCCAAGCCGTAGTCGCCTGAGTGGAACCGATGAAACCATTTCGCTGCCGTGCGATAGGAGATGGCATCAGCACCTAACGCAGAGCAGATGTTGCGAGTGGCTTCGGCTGCGTTGTGCCCAATTGGAACTCATACAGCAAAGCGTGGCGAAGGTGAAGATTTTCATCTGACATTTTGTGCAGGAAAACCGCAGCTTATGCAGACCAGATTAGGATATTGGTTACCTTATACAATGTACCCTACATTGCCCTCATGACCGGCTTGCTCAATCAATAAAGAAGATTTAGGCGCGAGATTCAAAAATGTGCACGAACTTTTGGGACAACCTAATATTTTTTCTTCCACATTTATTGCGGGATTTTGATTTTTAGACCTACGAATCGCGAGGTCCAGCCGACAAAAATAGCCGAATCGACAACTAGCCCTAACGCTACGTTCCCCTAGAGAAAATTAGTCAATGATTGACCATCACCTTAGCCATAACCTTCTCTTAACATTCCGCTATTAGGTTTCCCAACAAGTCGCGTCGCTCCTTTTCCAGACCTGGTTTTTCAACCAGAACTCGACGGTCAAGCACCATTACCTGAGATCTAGGTCGAAATTTTTTTATAGCCGAGACATTGAAAAACTAGTAGAATTTAAAGAACAAGTCATGACTAAGTTAGGAATGTACGCCTGGTTGATTTTCTCATCTTCTCAGGGATAATTTTTTTCAAAGAAATGCGGTCACTTTCGTGGATAAAACACCTTATCCTAAACACCTAAAATTCGACTAATTCCTAACAAACATAAAAACAAAACAAATAAGCGAATACAGCAGAAGATGCGTTTACAAAAGATGCACTGTATGATATAAAACAATGGAAGAATTCTATGGCCTATCAGTCAGCCAGAAAGACCAAATTCGAAAAGAAATACGGCAAAGCTTTTTCGACAACCTAAGAGTGGAATGTTTAGAAGAGGTCATGGTAAGTAGAGGGTACATCATTGATTGATTTCTCCCAAGGGAAGATAAAGTTAGAGATAGTTGTCGGTTTGGTCAATTTTTGTCGGCTGGACCTCCCATTTCGCAGGCCTAAAATTTGAAAACCCTGGAACAGAGGTGGAAGGGAACATAGCATCTTGTAGAGCAGACAATTCTCTTTCGAATGGTATATGAGATGGCGAAAAAACATGAGGATTTAAAAGGAAATTCAGTGTTAAAAAAGACACTGCTTATGGGACAACCTAATAGAAACTGGTATTAGCCGAGCACGGTTGTGAAAAAAACAGATTATGTTTTGATGGTAAATGCC
>MU870668.1:4202-19653 GCA_036418205.1 Ostertagia ostertagi | reverse complement strand
TTTGCTTCTATTCAGTCTATTGGTAATACTGATAAAAATGCTTAAAAAATCGAAACAGAATGAGCTATCATTTCCCGTAAAAATAGGTAGGACCCTTTTCATGCAAGTTCTTGCCGTCTCATAGGACGAAAGAAGCAGCACAATCCTTTCCCCATACGCGCCCGCATGCCATCTTACACATTTGATATTTAAATTTAGAGGAAAACTGAGATAGTACTCTATGAAGAGACTCTGGAAACTGTCAGGAGTTTATCTGGCTAGTTAAATTTCCGAATCACTGCAGGAACAATGAACTAGAACGGCCCATAAACTTTCACATAAATTATTTCGGTTTCAACAAAAGCATTTATTGATCACTGAATTCTGCCCACATCAGGCTTCACTATGTTCACCTTCCTGCATGTTGCAATGTTTACAAATGCGTATCGAATTTCGTGCGATACCCCAGTAAACAACATCGCCACACGGATCATTAAATTCGGATAGAATTATGCTATCAACGTGACTATTTGAGCAGCAAAATAATTCTGTGTCGTGCTTCAAATAACGTTGTTTGAGATTAAAGTAAGTAAAAGACCATCTCAAAAGCCCAATCGAGAAAACTCTGCTCAAGTTGGCAATTTTATGAGTTCCCACTAAATTTAGCAGAAGCAATAGCAATCGCCCAGCATAATGCCCTCGCGCTGCTATGAATCACTCTGAACGACGTCTTTAAGGAGATGATGGCCTATCGATTCTCAGCCTTGATATAAAACGAGAATTACAGCGACGCGAAAGTCAATGTATTATTCCTCGTAGGGAATCAGAAGGGTGACTCACGGCGAAAACGTATTAAACATGCAAAAAACACTGTTACACATATCTGGCGCGCTTATAAATCACGACTGATGTGTTGAAAAGTACTATAATTTGTGCAGTCATATTTCTGTAGCATGAGTTTCTCAAAAAAAAATGAGGACACATCATTCCTTCCAGTTTCAGAACCGAGTGGTTGCATTCGCTTGGCAATCAAATTTCTGCCAAAAATTGCGTAATTCTAGAGAAAACGGTGGCGATAAAGATGTTGTTAGGGTAACTATCAAGAAAACTTCTCGAATAGCGACGAACCTGCATCGAAACTGGGAAGTCATTAGCGGTCTCGGCGGTGTACGGAACATCGACGGCTTTCTTCGGGAAAGGTTGGTTTCCAGCAGGAGGTGACCCGACTTCAATGACGTGAAGCTGAAATGACCACCCATGAATTTCTTGTGTTAAGATCGGACTCCAACGGACATGCATAGATTTCATGGGAACTAGAAAAGAGAACAGTTTTGCAACATTCTGAAATAGTGGATTTAATTCTTACTTTGCCTCCGGCCTCATTCTTAACAGAGAAACAGAACAAGTTGGATGGGTGAGGATTTCCGTCCATCTTAAAGCGAACGAAAGAAGCGGCGTGCCCTTCGATCGGTTGTGAGACCCGTCGTTCGGTGCTGTACAGCTGCATACTTCCAACAACGCGATTTTCCTTAAAGTATGCGTATGAATAAAAGTAAGCCGAATTTCGTTACCAAGGCACCTACTGATGATCAACAGCTCACCTTCGCAGCTATCCCAACAAGAACCAACCACTTGCATTCGGCGTCAGCACGATAGTTGATAATTTGACTACCAGCCAACGACTGATGTCGTTCAAACATTTTCGTTGGTGCACTTTCTCCTAAAGGGATGTTGTGAAAATTCATGATGATGGGAAGATGACTGCCTCTTACCTTCGATAGACCAGTGGTAGACAGCTGTCTCACTGACCAAAGCGATTGTTTTCTCATTAATCCACTTCCAGAAAATGATCTCCTCGGCATTTTGATGTGCTTTTACCTTCGCTTTCAGCTCAATGTTGAATATTTGCAGAGTTTTACCCGCTGTAAAAAAGTCCACAACAATCATTGGGAACAAAAGTTATTAGCATGAAATTCTTCATTGATTGCAACGAAATCGAGCCTATCAAACTCATCAAACCTAATCAGAAAGACGTCGCGTGAATCGAATCGCTAAAGAAAGCCGTTCATAGGAACGTTTGAGCGGCGCCGCACATCGCCTTGCTGACGGAAACCGGTTATTTCAAGGAGAAATAGTGTGGAAACGAATGAAAAGAGCTCAAAAGCTTCGCTGTCCAAATAAATATCGCCGCAGGTGATGGAAAACAGCGGGAAATTTGCGGCACTATTTATTCAGAAAAACACCGAATCTGTCTGTGATGACATATGAACATGGGAAGAATCATTTCAGGTAATTGGCGGCCGATTGCGGTACTTGCCCTCAATTTACGTCTGCACGGGTAATTTACACTGCAGGAAGGAAGAGAATGGCTCTTTCTTCATGAGGCAGACCGACAGGTGAAAAATTTCGACATCAAGGTGAAACGACTTATCCATCAAATTTTAAATATCAGCGAAAGGTTCTGCTATACTCTGATTGGGAGCCTACCTGATTAAGGAATATTCACAACTACTTGATTTCTCGAAACTACTCAAAACGTGATGTGGAAGTAAAAAAATTTAATTGCGAATAACAATGTAAAACTATGAGGACGGCTTCGAGCACATTTCTTGCATTCTAGCGAAAGAGTTACTCAAAGTAGAACTAAAGTTCCAATGGAACTAAACAAGGACTAAAGTCTACAAAAATAATTTCGCAATTGGTCTGCATTGTGTCCGCGAATGACAGGCAGAAAAATCGGTATATCACCGCTTAAAAAGGGTACTCAAAAAGACATCTCAAAAGTTAGCCGAGAAGTCATTTTCCGCCTTACAGAGAGCATTTCTGTGAAAAACGTAATAGGGCTTAGAGATAGACGCTTTCTGCAGCTTGTAAATAAATGGGTATAAAACACGACGACCAGCAATAACTAGCTTTACCCCAGGGGAACACTGCCCCCGTCCGGGAATTGCTAGAACCTGTTTGACTCAATCTATATTTTCCAGAAAAACATAATATTATTACATGGTGGGGTGGGAGAGCGATATTCTTCCGCTGAATGGAATGCCAAAATAAAATGACCGAGTAAGGCAGATAATGGTCGCTTGGTGGATTCATCAGGCGATTGCGAGATCAGATAATAACAACTTGCGGGAGAATTCCCCAATCTATAATGAATTGTACAATCAAAAAGTCTTAGAGTGGGAGTAGGTGACAATACGGGACTACAGAGAGAATGCGTCCGAACACCCTCCTTGAAGTGTTAGTATAAATGCAAATCGGGTATGTACTCCCACTTGGGAAATGAGATTCCTAGCGCTCCATGGAAATTGGAGAAGCGGATTTAATATCCGACTTAATGGAAAAGCTATCTAAAAAGAAGAGTGAGTTAGGGACCAGTCCTCCGGCAGCGGTTCTTCGAGATCGATTATTACCGCTTCCTGGGAGTTCCCACTCTAAAAAAGAAAAAGAAATTAATAAATGTCGTCCCAAAGGCAATCTAGACAACTACATTACATTTCACGGACGACGATGAATTTGTCCGACTCCATTGTGACGTTTGCAAAGCAAATGTTCTGCGGACGAATGCCCACATTGGTCAACTAAAAAATGGATTTGTGAGGTTTTAGAGTTACATTATTTCCATAGAGATCGGAAAATGTTCAGGAAGAGAAAACTTCCATATACTGAAAGGTAGCTCAGTGGAATTTGATTAGGAAGGAGCGCGGATGATGACTTAATAGTAACGATGAAAGGACAATAAAATATGTAGGGGGAGGATAGCCAATATCCGTCTGCTTATAAGATCTGTTGTAAAGGATTATATATACACAGGAATAGGAGGAAATAAGAACCAAGGGCCGTATGCTGAATGTTGGGTAGGGGCTGGGGGTCCCCGACCCGCGATGCTGAATGTTGGGGCTCCCAGCAGAGTTTCGTCGCGGGACCGGGCGGCCACTGACCGGTCCTTTGATTTTACGATTACTTTTTCGCTTTTTTACTGTTTTACACTGTAGATTTGTCCACGTAAATGCAGCTATGTTGTTGTAATTGCTTTAGTTTATCCTTTGATTCTTTCACATATTGGAGCGTTCGTGTACGTCCAGCTGCATTGCCGTAATCTTGCCAGTCTGTCCATTCACTACTTTAGACTGAAGTTTGGTTCGCGCCTTTTCAATTACTTCGTGCCATATTGGTGTATTACTTCAAGATATGGCAGTGTGTGCGTGGACGATTCTGTATAATCTAGAAGTAGTGAAAAGACAAAAACTTCATCACAGAATTAAAGGACTGGCCAGTCACCTGTAGGTCCCGCGACGAAACTCTGCTGGGAGCCCCAACATTCAGCATCGCGGGTCGGGGACCCCAGCCCCTACCCAACATTCAGCATACGGCCGGAGAACAAAAAAACACGTGAAAACGACTTTAAGGGAAACATATAGGCGCAAACGAGGAAGTGAGGTAAGTTGATTGAGATTATGCTTTATTTCATGAGAAGGCGCTATCGCAACATACGGGGGCATCGACGTGGCAATGCACTTCAAACCGCTTGGTGCATCCCCTTTTTTTTAAAACTGGACTAATCCTTAGACGGGGAAGGAGAGACTCCAGGGAGCGAAAACACTTTTCATATTCCCCAGATTTCCTCCCTTTCATAGGCTTAGTGCTAGAAAATGCCCCCGTACCTTGCGATAGCGCCCTTGCGAGCTCCCGTTCCCCTGACAGGATGGCCAGAAAAGCGCACGTCTAGTGTTAAGCGTGCGTTCCATCTTAATGAGAGGGAACTGGGATGATATAAAGAAGGGTTTCTTAACAAATTGAAAAAGTAATAAGATGATCGCTTGCGAAATAGTTTACAAGCAACGAAAAACACGAGAAAACCATGGAGAGAAAATTGGCGCTTGCTCTCGAAAGCAAAGAATCAAGTACGTGCAAGTTCTTGCAGGAAACTCCAGCAGGAATGGTAGCGTATTGCCAAGCTCCAAACGGAACTTGAAAGATCAAAGCAGAGGGTCAATCGATCGGAATCGGACGGAGCTCCCACTGAGCCATGCCGCCCCCTCCCAACAGATGAACAGCAGGGTGGCTGTGAAGAGAAATGAGTCAACCCAAAGGGCTTGTAGAGGACAAATTAACCGCAAGGACAGCCACCTGGCCACTGACCGGCCGCCAACTGGCCGCGATTCGTCATCGACTGCGTCGCGCGATGAAGGGCGCGCGGCCAGTCGCCGATCGTGCTGGGACCCGCCGTGGGAGCTCCGCTGCGTCGACCTCGTTCAACGACGACTATTTCCACATTAGGGACTGTTTTTGGATGTTTCGGTGGTCAGCTTTTCAAGGGGGTTGACAAGTCGCAAGATATTTGTGATTGGGCACAAAAACCCGAATTCCCGTCATATTTGGGCGGAGTTAGCGCGCATTGGAGAGGTGTGGGCTACAATCGCCATTTTTGGCCGAACTGCGCTCGGACTTGTTTTATAATGTTCAGCGATGTGCCGAGAGGGCTTCAACGAGAAGTCAAGCTTAATGTGCTCGAAAATTGGCGCTCGGCGGACGTTCTAACTTCCTCTTTGTGATCAATCACGCTCTCGTAATTCTAAGTTTAGTTGCCCTTTATTAAAGGTACGATCTCGAAAGCCCTTTCATCTCAGTCGTGGAAGATGGATCTTGTGAATTTTCTACCAGGTGGAGATGGGGTGGCAAGAAGCACGGCTACCATGGCGTCTGCCGTGCCTCAAGCCCGCTGTCGCTCAGGTGGCTCAAATTTGGCCCAACTTTGGAAGAAAGAAAGCGCGTGCTAGGACACTTACGATTTCAAGTGCATGGTGTGCCGCAAAAATGCCTGACCTTCTTATACCCATCCTCTTATGGAAGAAGGAAGAAATCGATCAGTCATGATGGGGAACAATTTTTCACAACCACTTTTTTTGGGCTGCTCCTTCAGGAGGGCTGGATAGACATTGAGCTTCTGAATGCCGAAATTGGGTGCTCCGAGCCCTCATCAGGATCAAATAGATGTTTTCTCTCAATAAAGCGGGGAGCCCGCTCCGGTAATCCGTGGAGAAACGGAAATCGAAATGAATCCGACTTCACTGCCGTGCTGACAAGGTGACCAGCATGAGGGCGTGGTTTACTACGTCGATACGCATCTAAACCTTTTCGCATCCGCGTTCGCGCGTGCGCGGATTCACCTGGTCGATACGTATCTTTTTCTTTTCGCAGATTCGAATATTCCGATGGTTCCAAAACTATGAACAATGCCTAACTGCCTTTCTTGGACGTCTCCACCAGTAGTTCTGCTAGTATGGACAAACTCAACTCGTACAGAACACTTTCATTTTCAAAATTATTATTTAATCGGTTATATATATTTAAAAGTGCAGGTTATGGTTCCAGTCAGACTCCATGATTGTGATGAACGACTCTCGCTTTCAGTTTCGGCAGCGACGACAAATCGACGGCCGGAGGAGTTCGGTCGCGTACGGATGATTTATCTGGGCAAGTAAAAGATTTCTTACAAAAAGATCGCCCTCTGAACGTAGAGTGATTCTGGTTGAACTTTCGGAAGCCTCTTGCAAAACCACAGCCCATAACCCAGAGTGCGAGGTTCTATGTAAAGAGTGTGCCACGGCGCATCTCCAGGCAGAAGCATTCTTAACCGCCGCTCTAATATTATTAGACCATAATCCAAGATACTCAGTGTATCAAAAGTCCAAATTTGTCGTTCCACTGATTTTTGGTATGAGCCGTATACAGGCTCCTTTTCAGCTTCGCGAAACTGATTGGATGGCTTCGATGAACGGTATTGGGAGGGGTAGTTGATACCCCAGGAATTGAATGTCCGTGGATCCCAAGTTAATGCAGTTCCACTAGAAAGAGGCGTAGGCCACGATCAGCCGTTCGCGCAATTCGAGCGGGGGTCGCATTTTCGCAGTTGGTCGTTTTGGGGGATTGAGGTGGGCGGGGGGGGGGTGACATCTTCATACAATTCTCACGAAAAGTGCATGGAATGCGCCGTTCGAGAAGCTGCTTTTACCCACGCCCCTCCCCCTTCCCTTGACGAAGTTTTGAAGAAATTTTTGGGCGGAGCAGGAGTGTGTCACTTCCCGCACAGTACCATGACCAGCGAGAAGCAGACATTACAGAATCGGCCATGGTGGAAAAAAAGGGAGGAGAAGGGGGTTCTTGTGGTGGAGGGCGCTGGTCGTAGAGCCTTCGAAAGGCCCAATGTGACGGCTCACTCTGGGAGAAGCTCCCATAGACAGGGCAAAGACTCGAACCACCCCGTGGGTAAAAGGTGCTCGCGCTTCTGTTCATGGGTCGAACCTCCGGGTGAAGAACTGAAAGCTCAATCGATTTGTTGAAGGTTTTTCAGTCTTTCACCCCAAATGCAACTAACTCGGGCTAACCTTCCATGGTCAACGATCCAAGGACGAAAATTATTCAGACCGAAATATAAAGATGGAAAGCTAAAAAGCTAGTCGTCGGTTTATCGCTCCTGGTGATACGCCATGCACACGACTTTCATTCAAAATCGCAGTTCTATTTGAACGCAATCGCACAGTGCCGAGGCCAGTCTTTCTATAATTGAGCTCCTTCTTCGCTCAGAAGGAGCCACATATAACCCATAGCAGCCAGTAGACCCCAGAGGGATGAAGGGTTACTAGGCCCATAAAAAATTCATCCGGACTTTGACCATGCGCGCGATAGGTGGCGCTACTCGTCACTGCACCACCCCGCTCAGGGAAATATAATATATCCGCATGAATTAATAATTATACCACATAGATTGACTTTCTGGGCTGTTTGCCTGGAAATATTGCAATTTTAAGTTTAGTTCATCTCATTTTGAGCTACAGTACCTCATCGCGTCGCCGTTTGTGAACACAGTCGCATCGATCGTGGTCGAACATCTGGTCGTGGGGACAGGTCGTCGGCTCACATACGCACCTGCACTTGTCCTCGTTCCATTCTCGATTACCTTGAAATTACAGCCATCATTGTCCTCTCGATGTGGTTTTCAACCAAAACGACTCAACAAGGGGTTTTCCCATGGAGCTACCTTCCCTTATTGTCGTTCTCCAGCCCACCAATGGAACGAACGAAAAAATGTAAGAAATGATAAGGCTAGTGGAATTTTAGGAAAATACTGCTGTCAGTTGAAGGTTTTTTGCAAGGCTGTGTCGATGCACGTGCTTGAGAAGGGTATCCCAAATTTCTGTCCTCGGGATTAAACCATCTATTACTATTCAGTAGCATGAACTAAGGCTGCGAAGCCAACTAGGGTGAGCCGCGCGTCGAGAAACATTGGCTGAAACAATCCTCTCCTCCCAAAGGCTAAGATAGTTCTCATGGAGACAAGCACGTCCACCTTAGCGGGGAATTCTCGACGCTAGCCCACCCTCAAAGGCAGGGAACACGATGATGGAGCCGTTCTGGTGGCGTCATTGAGCCTCATTGACGCCAGAGATGGTCTCAATCGCAATTCCAGTTGCGCTGAGACCTCGGTCAGACTCGGCGATTGCGTCGCTGGACACCAGCGACGGAGCCGCCGGCGACGGAGCCGCCGGCGACGGAATCGCCGGCGACGGAGCCGCCCGGCACAAGAGTGGCACAGCGGGCGATGACTCATCACGATCGATATCGGTTGGCAGAGGCACTACACATAGGTAAAACTTGGGACTAAAAATAGAACCGTAGGAGAAGTGAGATGTAGATGTTGTAGTGAGATGTTTTATGTGCAAGGAAACGAAATCATGATCAACGGTATGCCTCAGTAATTATAGAGCAAACAAGCAAACAATTATAGAGCGTTTCCTAGAAAGCAAACACTAAAAATGTTAAGGTAGATATCGGTTGGCAGGGGGAAGAATAATCATCACACCATTTGAAAAAAAAAACCGAGCACAACAATTGAACCATGGGTGAGGATGATTAATCTCCCCTCTGCCAACCGATATCGATCGTGATGAGTCATCGCCCGCTGTGCCACTCTTGTGCCGGGCGGCTCCGTCGCCGGCGATTCCGTCGCCGGCGGCTCCGTCGCCAGCGGCTCCGTCGCTGGCGGCTCCGTCGCTGGCGGCTCCGTCGCTGGCGGCTCCGTCGCTGGCGGCTCCGTCGCTGGTGTCCAGCGACGCAATCGCCGAGTCTGACCGAGGTCTCTAACCATCGTGTGCGCGGGCTCAAACGTCCACTAAACGCTGGGTGGCATTTTCGCTTTGGTAAGCAAAGTGTTCGAACGAGATTTTGTCCGGAACCAGCGAGGCGGATACTCATTAGGACTCGGTCCGCAAAACGTTCCTCCAGCTGTTTTTCCTGTCTCTCGAGTGCCCACCAGAAACAGGCGCGCATTCAGTTCAAAGTTATCGGTATACTTAATGAAGAATCTCAGGATTCCCAACGTGGGAGAAAACCCCGATCGCAGAAAAAATGTAAGCTAAACAATCTCTCCTTTAGGAAACACACAGCATAAACCGCTCGCAAATCGGAGGCAGGTCAGCGGAATGTGCTATGAAAATCACCACAAACCATTCTCAAAGGTTAGGTAAATAAGCCAGGTAAACAAGCTCGGTAAGGACGATTTCATGAGAGGGACTGTGACACATTGCAAATCTCTTTGTGCTGAATAGTAACACACATACAAGCAGTTATTCAAAGGGAAAAGTGGGTAAAGTTAATCGGTTCCTCAATCTTTAGTCTGAGAATTGATGGAGCCCCCCCCCCACTTCATCACAGTATTCGTCACCATTGAGCGCAACAATCAACAACACTGTGTTCAGAGCATGAGGTTTAAAGGCAGTGATCACGATGGCTAGACGGAGGTACGGTTCGTTGAACGTTCATTGGTGGGTAAGACCCCTCAGCGCGCTGGGGGCGTGGTTTGGATCGCCTCCAAACATTCATCCACCCATGACGTTCAATGACGTCATCAAAACCGCAACACCTTCAATGATCGTGACCGCTGCCTTTAAGAGCACAAATTCTTGAATTTTCTTCTGAAACCGCTAGACTGTGAGTCAGATACTGAACAAAATCTGCTACACAAATTTATTAGTGCACTTCACCGGCTGGAAAAATGGACCAAGGAAGTCAGAAGTCAGCTCTTAGTTCACAGGTTTAGTACTCAATACTGACGGCAAAATCAAGCAATCTCCTGAGGAACACAACAGACAAGAAGGCGTTTTTTGGACGTTTCACATACCGAACGCAGCCTGTCAAGGGACGACTGCGATGCACGTGCTCGACAGTGTTGTTTAATCTTTTTAACACCGAGTTTTATCTTTGCCAGCAGATCGGGCGCTGTTACGATCCGAGGGGTTTGCTGGGTGGTTGGTGGAGGGGTTAGTTGAATGGAAACCACCTTGACAGTTGTGACGATCACTCTTGTTGGCACACACTGACAAGTGCAGTCCGAACCGATCACAAAGCCCGCTGGGCATTCGGGAACCTGCAAAATGGACAATTGAGAGTTGTTTCGTAATTTGAACATTCAGCAGGCCATTAGCTCGCACTTGTACACTACATCCTTTGGCATGGAGCAGGGCAGGTGGTACGAAAACTGCCGCGCGCGGTCGCGTAGCGGCTCCGATGTCTGTTTGCTACTGCCCTGGTATTTTGTGAGCGTGAGTGATGTAAATATTTTGGGCGTCGTTGAAGGGATTCAAAGCGACACCCCACCACACATCAATAGGATATCGAGGGGCTATGACGTCTACTTTGGTTTTCTTGAAGGCGCGGGGGGGAGGGAAAAGCGGGGGAGGAGTCCACAATCAACAGATTCGAAAATGGCCGTGTCGGCAGGACAACAGAGTGGTTCATGACCGGGTCGGAAATGCTCGGGCTGGGTTCATTGCGTGTGTATTGGGAACCCTAATTCGTCCCCCCCCCCCACCTACTTGGCTGCATAAACCAATCAATGGATCGCATATGCGTCCAATCAATAAGGGCCAAAAAATGATTCCCCAACTAGCGTTCACTACGATGACTCGAACGTACATTGGGGCCACAATCGTAGCACGAGCACGAGGTGTGTTCCTTCCATGGAGATGTTCAGCGTCTGATTGAGCATAAAACGTCCCGTTACCCACATATACCATTTCCACTACCTGAAGGGAGCCTTAAAAGAGTTTGAAAATAACAAATATGAGGAAACGACCGTGAACTCACCGGTCGTTCCAGCATCCGAACGCTGTGCGGATGGCAGCGCTCATTAGAGAATCGCAGCAACTTCCCACACACTGCATGACCTGTGAAAAACAAGCTTGAAGACAAATTTCAATAGGATTAATCCCTCTCCAGAATACTACTGTGTCTACCAAAAGGTAATTAGCTCCTAGAAGTGCTGCACGAAGCGCGACAGGGGGCTATTGCGTTTTCATGACCCCTTTCGCTGACCGCAGTTCCTCTTGTAACTACGTAATAGATTAACGCAGCGATGCGTCTGCGTCTCATCCGTCCCTGTGCTCTCTCGTTTTATTTCTCGACTTGGCACACAGTGTATCGTAATTATCTGTCTCCCCAAGACGGTTCACGACTCGAGAGGAGAAAATTCCTACTTTCAAAGAACTCGTCGGTTTCTCTTTTTCTTCACTGACGGTGCAATTTACACCCCTAATTTCATTTTGAGCATAGCTAAACCAATTTGGTCATAGTAAAGCGTTTCTAAAAGGCGTCAAAATGCAATTCAAAAGCGTTTTGCAGAGAGAAGCTGTGGTGGAAGAGCTCGTCGTTTTTGTGTGTTCATGGAGCTGTTTCTTCAAACAACATATCCCCAGTATGTCAAGGCCCCAACTGAGAAACGCTATTGTGAGTAATAGGTTAAGGACCTGGCTAGCTTCAACTCCAGAAGTAGGTGCATGGTCCAGTAATTTTATGTTACTATCAGATCCTTAGACAGTTTAACAAGATGCGGTGGCGCTTCTAATGAGATCTATGAAAGATGGCGAATAGTTCCCATTAACAACCTACCAGGATCACATGAGAAACCATTTTTTTGATTTAAGCTTGGGTGTAGCGTCGAGGCAAGATGACCACCCTGCAGCCAGGAACACAGAAAGCCTTATCTGGTCTGAATTTTCCAGCACACAGCTGCCGATATACTACCAGCCCGGCGGTTTGGTAGTATATGCAAGCTGTTTTGGACTGGACATTCAGATCACAGTTGAAGCTTACTAGTGTCCTGCTCGGCGTTCAGCGCGGATGGAGTCACGCCCATGTTGGTCAGGCTGCCTCGACGCTACTACACAAGCTTAACAAAAAATGATTTCTATGCGCGATACGTTCGGTAATTGTTTGACGTGGGAACTGGCCATCTTCATAGATTTATTTGGAAGCGCCACGCATTTGTCCACTGCCTAAGAGTTTAATAGAAACAGAACGTACTGGATCCATGCAGTACTTGGTAGTTAGTTATAGCTAGCCAGGTGTTTCTAGCTACCACATATGCTCGCTCCATACCTGTTTCTCTGTTTTGAAGGTTTGAAATGCTCCTGAGCAAGTGTTGAGTAATGCTTTGAAGGAACAACTCGATGGAAACATATAAGAACGACGAGCTCTTCCACAGCTTCACTCTGCAAAACGCTTTTGAATTGCATTCTAACGCCTTTTAGAAACGCTTTCTATGGCCAAATTGGATTGGCCATGCTCAAAATGAAATTAGAGGTGTAAATTGCACCGTCAGTGAAGAAAAGAGAAACCGACGAGTTCCTTGAAAGTAGGAATATTCTCCTCTCGAGTAGTGAACGTCTTCATGAGGAAGACAGGGGAGACAGATAATCTACGATACACTGTGTGCCAAGTCGAGAAAATAAACGAGAGAGCACAGGGACGGATGAGACGCAGACGCATCGCTGCGTTATCTATTACGTAGTTGCAGAGGAACTGCGGTCAGCGAAAGGGGTTATGAAAAGGCAATAGCCCCCTGTCGCGCTTCATGCATCACTTCGAGGAGCTAATTACCTTACATTGTAGACAGGGTGTCCCCCAACAGGCCCACCGCGCGGCGAAGCAAGAGACGCAGATGCGGCAAAGAGACGAGTTGCAGCGCGTGCTGTGCGATATGAGACGTAGTATGGTACACTCTCTTTAACCTGACGCCTAACCGCTACAGTATGCGCTGCGACTCGTCCCTTTGCCGCGTCTGCGTCTCTTGCTTCGCCGCGCGGTGGGCCTGTTGGGGGACACCCCTAGAGAGGGCGAGAAATGGGTCTTCAAACTTGTTTTCAGGTCATGCAGTGTGTGGGAAGTTGTTGCGATTCCTATGAGCGCTGCCATCCGCACAGCGTTCGGATGCTGGAACGACCGGTGAGTTCACGGTTGTTCCTACATATTTGTTATTTTAAACTTTTAAGGTTTCTTTCAGGTTGTGGAAATGGTATATGTGGGTAACGGACGCTTCATGCTCAATCAGACGCTGAACATCTCCATGGAAGAACACACCTTGGTGCTCGTGCTACGATTGCGGCCCCAATGTAACGTTCGATTCATCGTGTAGTGAACGTAGTTGGGCATCAATTTTTGATTCTGGATTGATTGGCGCATATCGATCCATTCGGTGGTTGGTTTATGCAGGGCCAAACCGGGAGACGGATCAATAAGGGTTTCTATAAATGCAATGAGCTCCAGGCCCGGAGCTTTTCCGCCGTCATGAACCACTGGTTGTACTGCCGACAGGCTATTGTTTCAAAAGGCGCCTTAGTTGTGAGAAACCCCTCTTCCACCCCTCCCCATCAGAAAGCAAGAACGGGTCACAGCCTCGTCGGTGTCAAAATCCATTAAATATGTGAAGAGTCATCTTTATATCATGCACGATCACAAAACATCAGGCAGTAGCAGAATGGCAAACGGAAGCTGCTGACGGGACCGCGCGCTGGCAAGTTCTTTTGCAACTTGCTCTTCTTTACATGCCAAATAATTAATAGTGTGCACTTTGCGAACTAGGATAAAAGTACTGGATCCACAAGTTTACAAAAGCAACTCTCAATTGCCATTTGTGCAGGTTCCGATGGGCCCAGCGGCTCGGCTGATCGGTTCGGACTGCACTTGTCAGTGTGCCAACAAGAGTGATCGTCACAACTGTCAAGGTGGTTCCATTCAACTAACCCCTCCACCAACCACCCGGCAAACCCCTCGGATCGTAACAGCGCCCGATCTGCTGGCAAAGATGAAACTCGGTGTTAAAAAGATTAAACAACACTGTCCGACACAGTGCATGCAGTCGTCATTGACCCGTTTTGTTTGCGGTTAGTGTATAACGTGCCGCTAAACAACCTTTTTCGTCTGAACGATTGTGTCTGAGCAGATTGCATGGTGTTGCCGTCAGTGTTGAGTACTAACCTGTGAGCTACGAGCTGACTTCCTTGGTCTGTTTTTCCAGCCTGTGAAGTGCACTAATAAATTTGTGTAGCAGATTTTGTTCGAGATCCACATTACAGTCTAGTGGTCTTGATAGAAATTTCTAGAATTTGTGCTCCTAAAGGCAGCGATCACAATCAATGAAGGTGTTGCGGTTTTGGACGTCATTGAACGTCATTGGGTGGGCGGATGTTAGGAGGCGGTCCCAACCACGCCCGCCAATTGGCTGAACCGTCTGGTCCGCCAATGACGTTCAACGGCGCCATCAGACCAAACCTCCCTCTAGCCATAGTGATCACTGCCTTTAAACCTCATGCTCTGAACACTGTGTCGATTTTTCAGCTCAATGGTGACGAATACTGTAACGAAGTGGAGGGGCACATAAATTCTCAACTTCAAAAAAATGAAGGGAACCGATTAACTTATCCACTTTTCCCTCTGAAACTGCTTTGCATGGTTTACTAATTTAACACATTGACGACCGCGCGCGTTTTGGCTTTTTTGGCCGTGTGGGACCGGGCCGATTTTGCGAGTGCGACCGCCGCACCTCGGATCCGTGAATTTTTATTGATAACTTTTTAAAGCACCAGTGGTACAAAAACATCTCAGTAACAGTCAATGCGTAGAAGGTAATAGAGTATATAGTGACGAAGTTCCGATTAAAGAACATGTAATGGTAATGAAAAAGGAAACTTTAGTCATTTTATCTGTAGTGGATGCCAAAAGCTCTTTTGATGTGGTTATACCAAGTGAAGCATGTATTTTTCTGTCTCTTTAGATTTGCATTTACTTTCACTACCCTTTTTTATTGACGTGTTCATGAGAATAGCATGAAAACTATTAATGAACCAAGCCGCCGGTTTCGGTGAGCTTGGAAAACTTCTTCTAAACTGGAGCATATTTGAACAAACAATGACCTATGTCGTTCACAATAATGTTATGTTCTAATCCATAGAAGAGAGACAAACAATTCGGGAAAAAGCTGCGCATGCCCTAGAAAAAGGGATGATAAGGGTGAGACGCGGTAACGCGTCTCAATGTCCAACGAGGTGCGCAAAGTGAGACGCGTTACCGCGTCTCAATGTCGTCAATGTGTTAAAAAAGAATTTGGCATTTGTCACAGCTCCCTTCTGTGAAGGCT
>MU870667.1:13301-24274 GCA_036418205.1 Ostertagia ostertagi | reverse complement strand
CAAGTCTTATGTGGGGCGGGCTCCCATTGGTGGTACATGAATGAAAGCGATAGCAACTGATAAGGGCTGATAAGATGCGTTAGAACGCAAAAGTCGTCGATTCCGTTACCTGGCTCGCATTGACACCAGAGCAACCATACTTACAAGTGTTATGTGGGGTGGGACGGGGAACATTGTTGGTGGGTGATTGGAAGTGATAACAACTGATAAGGGCTGATAAGGCGCGTCAGAACGCAAAAGTCGTCGATTCCGTTACCAGCTCGCGTTGACACCAGAGCAACCATACTTACAAGTGTTATGTGGGGTGGGACGGGGACATTGTTGGATGGGTGATTGGAAAGTGATTACAACTGATAAGGGCTGATAAGGGGCGTCAGAACGCAAAAGTCGTCGATTCCGTTACCCAGCTCGCGTTGACACCAGAGCAACCATACTTACAAGTGTTATGTGGGGTGGGACGGGGACATTGTTGGTGGGTGATAGAAAGTGGTTACAACTGATAAGGGCTGATAAGGCGCGTCAGAACGCAAAAGTCGTCGATTCCGTTACCCAGCTCGCGTTGACACCAGAGCATCCATACTTAAAAGTGTATATGGGGAGGGACGGGGACATTGTTGGTAGGTGATAGAAAAGTGGTTAACAAATGATAAAGGCTGATAAAGGCGTCAGAACGCAAAAGTCGTCGATTCCGTTACCCAGCTCGCGTTGACACCAGAGCATCCATGCTTACAAGTGTTATGTGGGATGGGACGGGGACATTGTTGGTAGGTGATGGAAAGTGGTTACAACTGATAAAGGCTGATAAGGCGCGTCAGAACGCAAAAGTCGTCGATTCCGTTATGTAGCTTGCGCTGACACTAGAGCGTCCCTACTACAAATTCTATTTGTAGTGGTACGTGCGAATTGTATCATTGTATGACCAGCTTACTCGATAGAAGTCGATCGCACAATTCAATCAAGTCTTCAGCAAATGATAAGTTGTTTCATTTCTAATGCATGAAATGAAATGTACCAGGAAAGCCCAAGCTCATTAAACCGCTAATCCTCTCGGGATTTTGAATAATAGTGAATGTAAATAAATGATAAGCCGCGCGATAGCGGGCGGAGCAAAACTCTGACATATTTTGCTCCGCCCGCTATCGCGCGGCTTATCATTTATTTACATTCACCATTATTCAAAATCCCGAGAGGATTAGCGGTTTAATGAGCTTGGGCTTTCCTGGTACATTTCATTTCATGCATTAGAAATGAAACTTATCATTTGCTGAAGACTTGATTGAATTGTGCGATAGACTGCTATTAAGTAAGCTGGTCATACAATGATACAATGTGCACGTATCACTACAAATAGAATTTGTAAGTAGGGACGCTCTAGTGTCAGCGCAAGCTAACGTAACGGCGAACCGACGACTTTTGCGTTCTGACGCGCCTTATCAGCCTTTATTCAGTTGTCACCGTGGCCGCCCCCGCACCCCCCTCCCCCCCCCCCCCCTCCCGCACTTTCCTATCACCTACCAACAATGTCCCGTCCCTCCCACATAACACTTTTAAGCATGGATGCTCTGGTGTCAACGCGAGCTGGGTAACGAAATTGACGACTTTTCGCGTTCTGACGCGCCTTATCAGCCTTTATCAATTGTTATCACTTCCAATCACCCATCAACAATGTTCCCCGTCCCACCCTTATAAAACTTGCAAGTATGGTTGCTCTGGTGTCAATGCGAGCCAGGTAACGAAATCGACGACTTTCTGGGTTCTAAAGCATCTTATCAGCCCTTATCAGTTGCTATCGCTTTCATTCATGTACCATGTCCTGGGACCACCCCACATAGCACTTGTAAGTATAGACGCTCTAGTACCAATATGAACGACAAAACGAAATTGGCGATGCTCGCTTTCTAGCCCCTCTTATCAGCTATTATCAGTCGTTATCAGTTCCTATCACATACCACTTGTGTCCCCATCCCACCCCCTATAACATATGTAAGAACCATGGCGCTATCATTGCTGTGACCCGAGCTACGAATTTCCGGTCAGACAGACAAACACACACAGACACGCACACGCACAACCGCTTAGCGGATTCATATATAGTAGGAATCTCACTACAGCTCTACACATTGACAAAAGCCACGTCGTGATTACTCAGCTTGCTTATTCAAGAAAAAGAAAAGAAAACGTCTTTATCGCTGCCAAACGCTTACTTGATGAAGAAAAAGATCGGAGCTATAACTGAGATGCCAAAAGAGGTCCCAGAACTTCTCGATTTCATCATTTGCTATGGATCTTTGTTCCCAGAGATGCGCCGGCTTCGTACACTGCATGACACACTACTCAAGGAAGCTCCACTGGACTGGAATCCCGAACCTGAAGCTGCGTTAAAACATACTTAGAGGGCCCTCAGTTCGTGTCTGCTTCAGACCCACTACTACCCAAATCTTTCTATCGTCCTCACGGCCGACGCTTCAATACGGAAAACGCTGGCAGTAATCTTACAACGCTACCAGCATGGAACCAAGGAAGCGGTCTACCACGTCAGCCGTTCTCCCACCAATTCGGAGAGGAATTACGGCTAAGCAGAGAAGGAAGGGCTCGCAACCGTCCACACTGTCCACAACTTTCATAACTAATTTTACGGACGCTATTTCAACTTTTTTACGGAACACGCCAATTTTGGCTATCTTATATAAGAGAAGATTCTTCGTCTACTACACAATATTCCAATATTCCTACGAACATTCACAATATTCCTTCGTCTTCACATCGTATACCGAAGCACCACCAACTTTGAAGCCGATGCACCTCCTTTACTCACCTACGCTCGATCGCCAACGAGAGAAGACGTCGTAATTGTCAAAATCGCCAATTATGCTAACACCGCCTTCAATGGAAACACTAGCCGCCTGCCTATCGCTCACTGCCAAAGTCGTTGCCTGTGATACTTCTGGGGAGCCCACCCAGGTCGAGTTCTGAGAACCATCATCCGCAACAGTTGGTCGAAGAGATCATCACTAATGTTGCCAGCTGCGCCTACAAGCGTGGCGTCCCTTTGAAAGCTACATCACGCTATAGCCAATTGTTATGAAGATGGTTACGAAGGACATCCGCGACTGAATCGGATTAAAGACATGTGTCTTGGGCACAGATTAACGAGACTTGGAGAAGCTTGCTGTCAAAAATACACATTTAGATCGTTAAAAATAAACATGGCTGAAAAGTATAGAAAGTAATGCTTTTGATAAAAGTCAAAAGAAGACCTTCTTGGCAAGCCAACTTCACAGAAAGATCCAGTTAGGGTTAGGTTTGGGAATTCTGCTTTGACAGAGGACTTCTGACATCCAACGACGGAATCAGCAGTGCGCCGCAGGTAGCCAACGGCGATGTCGTCCACTCTTCTGAAGCGCTAATTTTCAGAGCATCCACCGAGCTGTAAATGCCTCAGATCTTGCTCTGTAACATTCCTATACAGAAAAATCCATCAAGTTCAAGGCTGGGGGAGAACGGTCACAAATCCTTGCTCCAGTGGCCGGGCAAATGCGCGACCAAAACGGCATTGGTCGTTTCGAAAACGTATTAGAGAGCTTAACTCCTGGGGAGCAAACAGTCGTTGAGCAGAGTTTTCGTGAGTTACAGGCATGCCTAACCTCAACAGTGTCTTTTGCAAAAGCTAACCTAGCCTTAATTTAAACATTTTCTGAAGATGAATACCAATAGAACTTTACATTTGGATTTCACGCGTCCCATTGTAATAGGATGGTCCATAAGTCTTGCAACAAACTGGCTAAATTTTGATTTTAATATTTTTATTATCTTTTTGTTCCATTCATCCAGCATGATACACACCATCAATATCTACAACCTATTGCCAACGCACTAGAAGCTGTTCGATGCCTCTCTTGTAGAACTCCACTGAATTCTGATCGAAGAAAGATCAGATGTCGATTTTGACATCATGATGGTTAGGATGAGATTTCTTCTCTAGGACGTGGTCTGGAGAGGGAGCAGGTGGGCATCCTTTGGCTCGAGGTCGGCTATAAGGTGGATACGGAAGAACTCTCCGTCCGAGAGTCCTAAAATTTTCCTGGATTTTCTTAGCAAGAGGTGGTTCAACGGTGTCATAAAAAGCAAACTTTGCATTGCTTTTCTTTTGTATTGAAAGCGTTGCAATCATGCTGTGGACGGTTGACTGCGACATCTACACGAAGGGTTCAAGGCATGTGGGATCCAAATTCTATATTTTCGGATCTTTGAATCTCTGGAGGTGCCACAGCGCTGTATCCTTGTTGCATCGAAATTGCTCTGACAAATGATCGATAGTCCATCCAGATCCCTTTTCAGCAGCGCCAGATAGAGCATCGTGATTGTCAGTCACGGGGTGGTTGGAGTGTGGATCATCTTCAAAAAAAAAATTCAACGCTGAGCAGAGTGAAGCGCCGTTGCACTGTGAATTGAGAGAGCGTGCCCTCGCCCATCTTCTGGCTAATCCTTGGTCTAGCATGACTTGCGGAACATTCCAAGCAGTACTCGTAAAAATTATGGGCACGAAGACCTTTTCGCGAAATCGTGTAATATCCATAACAAGTAGCGAGACAACGAGCTGGATGGTTGGCTGAAATTGCAAAGGTGGATGCTACGTAACAAACATGTTGCGGATTTTTCGGAGTTCTCACAAAAATTCTCTAGCATTAAATGTAATTTGTTGCAAGACTTATGGACCAACCTAAATATCATATATCGGACTGTTCTCTTGAGACCAGTTGCCATGACGGAATCCTTTGAAGATTATTCGTCGATCCTTAGATGTCCTTTGGAGAGTCCTTGTGCAGTGAAGTATTACCGTGCAGTGAGTGATAGACGGAGAAACTTGCATGCAAGCAAAGGACAGGATGACGATACAGTAACTGTGACCACTTACTCGAATATCGATTTAGCCGATGCACCAATATCGCGACTGTGGGGAGTGACCTTTTGATGGAGTTTCAGCTCGCCTTTCCTCTGAAGAGTGCCACGCGGGTTTTTCAGCTCGAACTTCACCAAGTCGCGACAGGTAGACAGCTCAAACTTGGGTAATTAAACGTTTATCATGTATATAAAGGTAATAAAAGTATTGCACTAAATACAGGCAAGTTTTGGAGCATCAGAGATTCAAATAAAGGAGGTTAAACGATGAGCGGCCGGCTCCGGCGCAGGCTGAACTGTAGAATGCGGCAGATTGTTTATGTTAGCGAGGCGAGGCGGAGCCGATCGTTCCTACAGATAAAGAAAGAAGCTGCTACATCGATGGCACAAAGAAGCATTGATCGTGCAAGTTTGAATTCCTCCCTTGATGAGTCATGAACGATGAGAACTGAATTCAAACTGCACAAGAAAGGAATAACGACTGGGAGTCGTTATATAATATCTGAATTTTTGCGGAGTCTTTATTAACCGAACATTATTTCTTAGACTGTTATCACTTTATGGGAACAGCTGCGTCTGGCTGTGACGGTCGCAAAAGCCTGATACGAATTGTTCCATCATTCCAAGTCGAAAGAGAGATGCGGCGCACCCTCAGCTCGTGCAGAAGCTTTTCGCCTTTTCAGTCATTTTTATTCGGATTGCTTGATAAAAACTAGCACAGAGAGTGCAAGATACACATCGACACCGAAGCGTCAAGAGGAGTGCTAGAATTTTTTCACATCGACATCGAAGGTCAGAGTGCTAGAATTTTTTATCTGGGACGGTAGTAAATCCTCCTCAATTCAGAGTTAACGTGTTGAGATTAGCTCAAACAAAAGTCATGGTTAGGTAACAGGTTTCTGAAGCGCCTCCCAACACATTAACTCTTGATTAGCTTATAGCTAGATCATTATCGAAAAATCGACTTTAATTACGAATTAGAGAGATAACCTGTAAAGCTAATTCGGAATTAAGCAGAGAAAAAAAGGAGCACGTGGTTGAGGAGACGCAGACGCCACGTTGACCCTCGAGTAAAAAGTACTCCGAAGGACTTTTTGTTGGAGGGTTAACGTGGCAAACGTGGCATCTGCGTCTCCCCATTCCCACGGTCTTTTTCTCTTCTCTGACCAGCTCCACTAAGTAGGAATTAAAAATGCAGCTGCAATCGCATAATCCACAGATGCTTTTGTGACCTTTTTCTTTCTGAAATATTTGTTCGTTTGCCCATGTTTCGTTGTTCTGTGATCATAAAATAGAGTAGGAAGCTCGCGTTTGATTTAAGATCGATTCGCGATTGTCTTATTTTTCCAGTTTTAGTCCCCGCGCGCATTCGCGTCGCATTAATTATGGTGACGGCGTCAATGAAACTGGAACTGTTAGGTCACATGGCTGAGAGAATATGTTATTGAGCTGCTTTGAAAAATGCTCCTGATAAAATGCAAAGGCTGCAAATTCCGCTGAAGACTATCGCGTAGTGCACGCGTAGCATGCGGAATGAAAATGGCTTATCACGACTTCGTAAACATTCAGCATTAATATCGAGTTTGGATGATTTAGCGGTCTATAGAATTCAATACTGTGAGTATCGCTGAAAGAGTGAGATATGACCATTCAATCTGCAACTAACCCAGCTCTGATGATAACTTGTCATTGGTCCTGGTCCAGATAGTTGAGCGTTTCAACTTTCTTTGCACCATTTGGTGAAAGGATAGAAATGAAGCATATTCACGTGCTAAGAACCTGGCTTAGCCTTGCCGCTATGATCGCTTGGCAGTGTTAATTGCAACAAAGTTGTAGCGTTTGCATTCAGACGATCACTCCTTGTCATTTGTTACCGTTCATACCGATAGCACCGTTGTCCCCGTCCAACCCCCTATGAAACATGTAGAAGCGAAGGTTTTACTGTCACCACGAAGACTACAACGAATTTGATAGTACTCAATTCTGGACTTCGTTATCAGCCGTTATCGATTGTTATCACTTTTGATCATCATCATTCGTGTTCCCGTAAGATTCTCCGTACCATATGTAAGAGCCAAAAATCTAATGTCACTGCGAAGGCCGCGACGAAATTGGTGGTATCCACACTCTGACGCCCCTTATCAGTTCTTATCACTTGCCACCACTTTCTTTCACCCACCTTCATGGTCCCCGCCTCATCCCACATATATGAATGGGTTCAAACATGTTACTGCCAATGCGAGGAGAGCAACAAAACTGGTGGCCTTTGCATTCCGGCGCACGTTGTCATCTCTTATCACTTGCTATCACCATTCTTCGCTCTCTATTCGGGTCCCCGTCACACAGCACATTACACTTATGAGTGGAAACTCTCCACTGTCAACGCGAATGGCGTAGCGAAATTGGTGATATGTGCTTTCCGACGTCCGTTATCAGCTCTAATCAGTAGTTATCAATTCCGATCACTCCCCATTGATGTTCGTGTCCAGCCCCCCGTACCACCTGAAAGTTTGAGCGCTCGGCGACCAAAGGGACCGAAGTTATGAATTTCCGGTCAGACACACACACACACACAACCGCTTAGCCGATTATATATAGTAGGATTCCATGCAGGGGCCTTCAATCACCACCTTTAACTGCGAATTAAGGGTAGTTTACTATCGTCCCTGGTGGTCTTCGACGCTTTCTCCGAATCATATCAAGACTTCATCACCAAAAGCGCGATGCTAAAGAAACTTCGGCACCTTCCTGCTATATTGAGACTTCCGCGTGTCATTGACATGGATGAAGGAATCTGCTGATTGTGAATTTCAGTTTCAGGGTTCTTGGCGAAACTAAGAAATTGCACATGTTTGCTCGTCGCCGTTCCATCCTCATCCCAGTGAGAAACTGAACTTTCCTCGACACTTTCTAGCATTCACTAGGAAAGCTGGCGAACAATGAACCGCCCTTCGACACTCTCCAAACCTTCACTTCACCTATACGAACAAGCCGTGCAGCGCATTGCCCGATGGGTGATCTCCCGCAAAACTTCGTCGGTCAACGCCTTCGAAGCACGCTGGAAATGCCTAAGCGTGGAAGCTACTTCAGACTTCCCCATTACAAAACCACTTTGATGGACCACGCGAAGTCGAGCAAAGAACTTCAAACCAGGTGATCTCGTTTACACACACCCTCTCCGAGCGGACATCCCAGGGTCTTCTGAACAAATGCTATTACGACAAGAGTGCACTCTCCACGACGTGCTAATTCAAGGATCTATCTGTAAAGGTCATTTCAATCAACTACGCCCAGGTGTCTCGCTGGAAGAAGCACTTCTCATGTTGCTCAGCTCCACACAAACCTCGCCCTAATAGACGCCGACGCCACCTGTCTTGCATGCACCGTCTAGGACAACGCCCATCACGACGATGGGACGACCCGACGTTTAGAACCTCCGCCCGCCGCACACAGAAGATCGAGTCGCATATGACGCCCTTCAGATTTCCTTCGAATTGTCACGTTCGCTGAGTCGACCAGATCTGTTAATCCTACTGGAAGGCGTTGGAGACAGTATGTGATCTCATTCCCTAATGTAGATTACCTGTTGCTTACATGAACTACAGGGTTTTAATCACGGATCAAGCGGGTCAGAGCATAGTTCAGCACGCCAGTTTCATTTTAATTCAGTTCATTTTCGTCTGAGAGACCTTCTTCTACTAGACATCGCCCCAAATAAAACTTAAGCTCTAAAAAAGTCTGAGCTTAATCTGGGAACTGCTGATCGTCGTATCGAATCTCAATAGCGGCCGCCCTGATTTCTCTTCCTCTGCCTTTTCCTATGCCTTTGTTCTCAACTCCATCTGGAAGTTAGCATATCGTAAACCAGATGCGAATACACTGAAAGTTGTTTGGAATACTAGAAGGCCTCGCAGTCATCCTAGTAGAAACCTCATCACTGGTTCGGACTTTAGGTTTGATGGCGCTTGTTTTGCTTCTTCATCCTCCTTCAGTTGCACCTATCGCGGAAGTCCTCAGCGGGTGCTTATACAGTCGGTCCCAGAAATATAGGTTCACCCCATTCTCTTCACTGCCCCTAAAAGGAGTCCACAATTTTGCTTCAAACTTTTACCAGCGGTAAATTATGTGGGCTCGTTCGTTATGGTCTTGAAGCAAATTAAATGTACCTGACTCTCAGCGCTTGTTCGGGCGCCTGTATAGATCCTCGCAAGGATCAAAGCTTGCGTCCCAAATTATCAGCAGCGGTTTTTCAAGCCAACAACAGTGCCACTCCTGCTGCTTACAATGCAAAATGTATATCTCTGTTGCAGTGTGAACAGTGCCCTAGTGGCTTCCAAGACTTTTTTCGGAGATGGAAAACATGTTTTGAATTTCCTCTGTTGCTCGCTTCCCTAGAGTTCGTCAATTCATTTCTATCTTCGCATTCCCAAGAACCAGTCGCCATACCTATAGCCAACATTCCAGTTCACTAATCCAAAGTGAGCAGCTCTTTTGGACTCCGAAATTTTGCGCGATCATGAAAAAAATTTTCGTGAGTTGCTTGATGAAAAAACCAGGTGCAAGTTTGAGGTACAAGTTTGAGGAGCTTCTGCCCCTTGATTTGTGCAGCCTCTGAAAAAAAGAGCGTAAATCAATGCTTGAGTACCTGTTCTCCCTCTTCAACTACAGTCGATATCCAAAAGTTGGGGTAGATGTGTCACCGGAAGTGACGTGCACTTGATAGAACTATGTGGATGAGCTGCTTCCAACATACATCGCTGGATATCAGCAAAGCATGCTGGCAACAGCTTATCCACGCAACTTCTATCAAGTGCACGTCATTCCAGTGACACGCCTACCCCAACTTTCGATATCCTTCTATTTTATAAAGCGCTAACTTTGTGTGTCGGTTTGTGTATCTGTATGTGTGTGTGTGTGTGTGTATGTATGTATGTGTGTCCGTCCGCAAAATGAAGTGAGTGAGAAGGAAGCTCATGGGATAAACAAACCGCTAACAAATCGGGTAGCTTACAGGATTTGAGATATCAATGTTTTGTAGCAGGAGTTGTGATTTTTTGTCCCCCCTAATGTAAGTATACCGAAGTGGTCGAAAGTTTGAAAACTTCTCTATTTTTGGTCTAACACACCTAATAAACAAGGAATTGTCTACATAGGACATAAAAGCAGGTGTGGAATACGATGTACATAAGTTCCCAAACCAAAAATCATAATTAAGAAATTTAAGATATCCTTCTATTTTATAAAGCGCTAACTTTGTGTGTCGGTTTGTGTATCTGTATGTGTGTGTGTGTATGTATGTATGTGTGTGTATGTATGTATGTGTGTCCGTCCGCAAAATGAAGTGAGTGAGAAGGAAGCTCATGGGATAAACAAACCGCTAACAAATCGGGTAGCTTACAGGATTTGAGATATCAATGTTTTGTAGCAGGATAGTTGTGATAACACTCTTAGGGCTATATAAACACCTGCTTAGCACACTTCCGTTCATTCCACATGGTGCTGCAGTGGCAGCTGGAGGGCAGTGGAGAGAGGAAGGGAGGATGAGGGAAGCGAAAAATCTACCGTCATATCATGATTGTGTCCCTTCTACTGTATGAAACACCATTGTGTTGCATACGCGTCACTTCCAGGAGGTGTTGGTGTCACAGGAGGAAGGGACCATAGCGGAGGATAGAAAGCTTGCGCAGGAAAGGAAGGTCCCGGCGGTTGACGGGGGACTAATCTGGTCTATATATTACCTAATGCGGCTGATGAACACCCCAGTCACACAACCATGTCTAAAAGTCGTCAAAGAATCAGTGATAAAGCTAGGACGTCACCCGGAAGTGGCGCGCAGAACCCCCGCCCGAGTTCTGTGGTCAGTATGCGAGGGCTACCGAGGAGTGAACGGCCTCGGCCAAAGAAGCTAGTTCGAATTGGGACTCTGAACGTAGGATCGCTAACTGGGAAGTCCCGAGAGGTTGCTGATCTGATGACGCGCAGGAAAATCCAAGTCCTATGCCTTCAGGAGACGCGATGGAAAGGGGCCTAAGGCCAGGAAAATCGGGAAGGGGTCAACTCTACTACAATGGAGA
>MU870667.1:0-12094 GCA_036418205.1 Ostertagia ostertagi | reverse complement strand
ATACGAGATTCTAAACAATGATGAATGTAAATGAATGATAAGCATTAGCTCCTCACTTATGTAAATAGGCATATTTCGTTTTGATTTTGAGACTGACAGCAATCCTATTCACCGCTAAATTATCTTAATTCAAGAAAAATGCTGGATGTTTACAGTTGTGATCAATATACCAGTTCAGCTCAGACGTTATCACGCGTATTCTCGATGAGCTTCAGTGAAACTGTGGAGGGTCTAACACAGTCAATAGTGAGATGGTTAATGGAGTATCTCATGCTGATATTCCATGGGTCCTCCAATTTCGCTAAAGCCTGCCGTGTGATGCGCGCGATAGCGGGCGAAGCAAACTGTGGTAATATAATAAATAGTAATATGATTAAATATGAACATCAATTTTACTTTGATGTGTTCACAGGAGTCAGAAGATTGAAAAGCAGTAATAATGAATGAATAATCACATTTTATCCGAAATCATCTTTTCCCTTCCGCACGCCAATATTTTGCACCGCTATGGACTTGTACGGTGCGTCTCGCCCACAGATAGCTAGGGCCTAGTCCCGAGGCAGCAATAATTAGGTGCCAAAATTTGGGGTCACTTCGCACCTCGTCGCGACGCTGCACTAATTTAGGTGCTGAAATTTCCAGTCGTACCACTTGATATACACCCATCCACACCAGTTGGCCATGGTGCCAATACTTGTGAAGGATGTTGGAACATAGGTCGGGACCTTTGGCACACGGGTATGCCAACCTCCCACGTGGAACCGACCTGCCTGGATACATGCGTGGTTAGAAGGAAGTGCTGGCTCATGGCGTCAAACTATGCCCTTAATTCTTATTTGCTTGCGCTCCTTTTCGAGTTTTGCATTCATTTATAGATAATACATTAGCATAAGTTTAGGTTGGAAAGAAAGTTCTGCAACACTCTTTCTAAAATTTTCTTTTTTTCTGAAAAATTCATAGGTAACATTTATGACTACCAAATGGATAGAGCATTCTCAAGGCTTCAATCCACGAGGTGGATATAAGTGCTGCAGTCAGTAGTTATCCAAGAAAATTCAAAAAATCTCGACCACTAGCAAATCCGTACTCCGAGTCACTGTCTAGTACAAATGTCTACAAAACCATGGATTCGTGTCAACGACTGACACTATCTGCAATAGCTTCTAATAGGCATGCCGTTCAGCGCTACAGCGTGTTTCACCTTTACCAGCGCTTCCGATCTTTTGATATTTTATAAGAAGCCAGCAGCATCCCTCACACTCCATTACAGGTAGGGCTCTTACAGAAGCTCCACTACATACCCTTCGTTATGGGCACCATTGTGTAGGCAGTGGCCTAGGTTGTGGAAGTACCAGAAGCTGGCCGAGGTAGCTCGTCAAGAGCCCTCGTACCGCGACAATATTCATTTCTTTCATGACATTGCGAATCACCATGATCCGAAATGAGCCCGGTAAGAAATTCTGGAGTTGCGGCAAGATTTCTTCCTCTCTTAGCGTAATCCCCTGGTCGAGCTGTAAATGAGTGCTACCTATCCTGGACCTTTAATCATCATCTTGATAACGAAATAATCAGACGATCAACTCCAACTCGAAAGTGAGGTCGCCTCCTTTCTCGACCCGCACTCCGCTGGGTTTTGGCAAAGGAGCATCAAGAAAATTTTCTGAGCGTTGGAGACAAGTGGTGGACACTCATGGTAGATATAAGACCGGTCAGGAGTTGTAACCAAAAAAGATAAAATTAAAATCAAAAATTTGAAAAAGTGTTGCAGGACTTTCTTTCCAACCTAATATAAACCATATGGCAGCCAGAGTGGTCAAATATCCCTTGATTTAGCAAAGATTTTCTGAACGCACAAAACTTTCATTTCAATTTTCCTAGTATTCCTTTCACTGTCGTAAACATTCATATGAAAGATTGTAGAAGCAGTTAACAAAACTCTGTGAGTTTCAAGATATTTGTATTTGATGGAAGAACTTAGGTATAAATGCTTTTAACTTCATTCGCAGCGAAAGTGATGTTTTTTGCTTCTTCGTGGTCATTATGCGTTCTTCTAAACAAAAATCTACTGCCTTTATATAGTTAACCTTTATGCTTTCATCCTTGCCGAAATAATTCTATGAGATTCAAGTTGTTGTGCATTTTAAACAAAAAATAAGCGGAAGTAAGGTGAGGACGGCGCGCTCGCAAAATCGCTCCTGTCCCACGCGGTGCAAAATGCCAAAACACGCGATGTCGTCAACGTGTTAACCCATTGCGGACCGCCGTTATAATTGCACCTCCGTAGGTTTTTGTCATCTCTTTTATCAGTGGCCAATAATCTATCGAAAATTTAACCAGTATGCAAATATTGATATATCCTGTGTCCAAAAAAGTAAACTGATGATTTTGTAACTTAGCAAAATGCTGAAAAAATCCGAAGTTGCTATCCTTCTCCGCGTGGTGGCACATGGTGCAGCACGTGGTCCGCAATGGGTTAAAATCCGCCGCATTAACCAATAGGCCACAACCACACATCTTTTGATGCGCTAGTCTCGTTCAAAGGCGGAGTTTGCGTCTTGAAAACAAGGTAGAGGTGGTGCAAGGATGAAGAAAAATCTGTGAGAAACGCCCAAGAATCCGAGATTTCACTCCCTCTTTGCCCGTGATTCTCGCATTGATGCGTCTCTCATCGGTGTTGCCCTTTTCATGCTCTATCTGCTAGAGGGCCAGAGTCACGGCGAGGGATAGACAGCGGCCCGAAGGGCGCGGATTTGACCCTGCTAATCCGCAGGGGCATACCCTTCACACACGGAAATGGGAACCGCATCGTCTTGCATCCTTCACCCTTAGACGACCCGCCTGCCTTTCAGCTGGGTATTCGACCTCCCTTTTTCGAGCATAGCGTGGAATCCTCATTTATGCCGCTATTGCTGAGGCTGACTCCTGATTGCGGCGAACCGCTCAGAACAAAAGCATCCCTCTAGAGCAGGGTCAACCGTTACGTTGGACCGATATTGGAGCGACGTTGGACCGATGTTGACCGCTCTCCGCGCCGGCATTCACTCTCGCCACCCGCGAGCCGTCTGTGTCTCCGTGCGTACGTTCACTCTCGGCATTACTCTCGTCGTCGCGTTGGACTTTGTCCAACGGACGGTTGACCCTGCTCTAGAAGCCAGTCATAAAATCGATAGGCAGGTTGGGAAAACAGTCGAGATCAGTATCCAAAAACTCCCTCTGGCATAGGTCCCAACGCATATGGCCACTTCAATCTGTGATCCTTGCCTGTAAGGCCCGCCACTTAATGCGTGTCCACCCACTCGCATAGTCCGTTCCCTTTATTCCGCTCAGCTGCTTGTGAGTGTCCACAAGTCTGAAGTGTGGCTTTTGAAGGATTGCTTCTTTACGAAGGACACATAGCGGCAAATACAACCATTTTCCGTTTTTTGCATGATCACTTCAACGCAGCAATGGCTACATAGCATTACTGCAGCACCAATTAAAATCTTGAAATGCCCTAAGTCGTTATAGGCTCACTCAAAAACTCACTCCAACTCAAAATGGGTGATTATGAGAATCTCGGGCCTGTGCCAGGAGCAAAAACTCCAAAAGCAGAGGAAGCGTTACCGTTGAGGTTAGTCACGATGAAACATTAGTATGTAGGACTAATTGGGTGTACCGAACATCTGTGCCAGTTTTAGATACTTTTTAGAGATAACATGTTTTTCTAAACTTCTAATATGTAAGTCGTTGAGCTGGTGTTTCGAATCGCTCGTATGTGTGTCTGTAAAGTGTATATCTTGAGCTCTGTTTAGAGCGTGCATATGGATTTGATGTGGCCGTCGCCGCACTTGATAGAAGTTGTGTAGACCAGCTGTTTCTAACATACTCCGCTGAATATCAGCAAGCATGGTGGAAGCAGCTTATCCGCGCAACTTCTATCAAGTGCGGCGGCCGTCACCTCATTCATAACCTCGCTTATTCAGACTTCGAGATATGGACAGTACGCATATATGTCTGCCTGCCCATCACAATGACGTGATAAGGAACCCTCCCTCTATCGCATAAATCGCTAAATTGTCGGCTTGTCTGAATATGTGTATGTATGCCTGTCCGTCTCCAAATTGAAGTGATAAGGAGGTTCATGGAGTAAACAGGCAGCTAACAAAATCGAACGGCTTCGCAGACTTGAGCTATCAATGTTTTCCGTTGGATGATTGCGATAGCATCCCAATGGCTGACATTCTAAGAAGTGGCTCTGACTGTGAAAGACTTCTTCCAATTTCTATCCGGCATTTTGGATAACGCCATAATGGTCCACGATCCGTCGTTACCTGGTTGAGCTCGTACCGTACAAGTTGTTCCCGAAGGCGAAATCTTTCATTTCTCAGGGTTAGAAGGCTATCACGCAGTTTTTCTTTTGAAACCGAAATGCGCTCTTGAGATTCCGGATTAATTTTGGTTTGAATTTCGCGGAGTGTAGTTAATACCGTCTTAAATGGGGAGAGGAGTAGCTTTTTTGTCCCCCCTATGTAAGTATACCGAAGTGGTCGAAAGTTTGAAAACTTCTCTATTTTTGGTCTAACACACCTAATAAACAAGGAATTGTCTACATAGGACATAAAAGCAGGTGTTGGAATACGATTTACTATATAAGTTCCCAAACCAAAAATCATAATTAAGAATTTATTTAAGATATGGCGATATATTCTACTCTTCATTATTTGCATGTTTCTGTCAAATCATTTCTGCGAATAGTTTTGCTGTAGCCTGACCAAATCATTTCTGTTATTAAGCACTACGTAATTAGAGATTGAATTTATGCAAATATAAGCATCGCCTATATAAAGGAGGTTTGTTTGGTTTTTAAATCCTACGCATTCGAAGCAGAAGGCTTTATTACTTACAAGGGAGGTCGTTCAGGGTGTGGGAAGCTTTTTCAAAACGGTTTTTTGCATGCTGTAGGGACTCTCACGTAGACCACAATACTGCGTTTCGTTTTCGCTGAGCGGCCCCCTGAAGGCCAAAAAATGGTCGAAAAAAAAATTCGTTAAGAAGGGTGGTTTTTGCTTGCCTTGGAGTGAAGTTTCGGACCTGTACAAACGACCACCTGCATTTTGAAGGGCGCCGATAACAACCTATTCATCATATTCTGGATGGAAACGATATTATCAAGAGTTTCTAGCGTTATTGGACTCGGGAAGCTCTAAAGAAACAACTGCTTTCAGGTGACATCCTAACAAGAAAATTGACGCTTCTTAGGCTGCTTTCATAGTTTTGTGGTCCGTGCGATTCGCGCGGACAGGGTGAAAAACGTCAACACGCGCTCGCGCGTACTTGGCGCGCAGTCGGCGCCTCCCTCGATCGATAATGCTAATTTCGATACATTTTTTCTGTATTTTGACGTTTTGTGTGCCGTTTTGCTTTTTCTTGCGGTTGTTTAGCCCAAAACTTTCCTTTTGTATGGATTACTGCTTTTGCTTACTAATGAACTCACTTGGCCACTTATGCCAAACACACTGTCTGAACATAATCACTTCTGAGGAAAAGTTGAACAAAGCCATGACTCTCACACGAAAAAAGAGAAGGCTTTCGCCAAAAAAACACGAGTAAAGCCAGTCGGCGCCTTGCAATCCCGATCGCAATTGCCGACATTCTATTTTTGTTTTTCAGGTGTTCCACGTGCCATGTTGCTTTTGCTCGTGTTTTTTGGCGAGAACCTTTCTTTTTTTCGTGTGAGTCGCTTGTGAATTGCTTTTCAACTGTCCTTGAATGACTAGGTTCATACAGTGTGTTTGAAAGTGGCAGTAAGCCCCAAATGAGTTCATCAAAGGCATACCCCAGGATCGCACTGGTGTGGCTCTTGCACACGAATGCGAATGTATTGGTGGAAAGTGGGCCGGCAGTAAAGAAAAAAGGAAAAGAATCCGTCGAAAACGCTCAGGTTAAGGGCTCACTCACCTTCCTAATCGGCTGTGCTAAGGGAATGAGAGACTAAGCGCGGAGAGGAGAGTATGAGGCGAGAGAGCGCTACAGATGAGAGAGCGCCAGACAACAGCCTGATAATAAGAAAAAAATCTGCAGCTTCAGCAGCTTACTTTGCAAGGGCCAAGCGCTCTTGTCGGTTGGTTTCCGTGCACGGGAACGCCACATTTGTGATTGTCCTCTAGGGGTCTATACTACAGACCGAAGGGAAGCGTTCACACGACCTCTGCCTGGGTTGTGTCTTTAGCAAAGACCGTAATCCATCCAAAAAGCAGAAGTTTTGAGCTAAAATAATAAAAGGATAAAGCATTTGCCGTTGATCAATCCCTTTTTGGGATGCGGCACGCATTCTACTTCCATTTGTACATTCGTAGTGGCGTTTGAATGCGATGTGGCCTATACAATGACTTGCGGGGGCCAGCCGATGTACAAGTCAGTGTTTTTATCCTCCCAGACAAGTCTGGTACCAATTAACCGACCCCGGAGGGATGGAAGGCTTGGTTGGCCCGGGCGACTCACGACCCAGGATTTGATCCCCGGACCGCTCGCGTGGTAAGCGCGCCACTTGCCACTACACCACTTCCGCCCAGCTAAACATCCGCACGAAAAAGCAAAACGGCACACAAAACTTCGAAATATAGAAGAAATGTATTGAAATTAGGATTATCGCGTCGTGCGCCAGAGCGCGTGTTGACGTTTTTCACCCTGTCCGCGCGGTCTGCAAACTATGAAAGCAGCCTTATGAATGCTCGGCATGATTCGTCCCAACGACCCAACCAAAGAGCGACTTCATTAGATTTTCCTTTCAATCAAATGTGTAAGTGCAGCTCAACATCGGCGAGAAGCTATCGAATATTACGGAAGATGTCCCTAACAAGAAGCCATTGTTGGGCTTCAAGAGCAGGATGGACCCAACTGGCTTCCGCACACTAACGGCTAACATGGACCAAAGCGAGAAGTAAAAACTCGTACACAGCACGATTCGGATTTCTGCCTCCCCTCACATTATGTGGATAGCAACCAGGAGCTTCATTTCAGGTATCAGATTCCCACAGTCTAAAATTGTGGGAGTATTGTTGCAGATAAGGATGTGTCCGACTATTCGGCAATTTGCCTGTTCTTAGAATCCAACGAAATGTGGGCTGGTTCAAATGAGGGAAGTCTAAACACTGCAGTGCTTCTCTTCGATAGTCAGAACTAGCCAAAAATATGGGTTTTCTATAACGGAAATGACCCGATGCAGGCCTACCTCCTCACTGCCGCCTTCCTAAACCCAGAAAAAAGAAGCTGTTATGAAGCGACCAAGTCAAGATCTGAAGTCTAACTGAGTTCTTAATCCCACGAAAGACCTGGCATGTCGCGTACAATTACATTTCAGAAAGACTCCCATCGAACAATTTGATTTAAATATTGTATAACACAGAGAGGCACCAAAATTTATTTCAAAAGAATTCCAAAAGTTCACAAAATTCAAAAATTCCAAAAAATTCAAAAGTTCCAAAAAGAAAGCTATTTGAAAAAAATCCCAAATTCGTTCAATTTTTTGAAATCTATTCTGCGATATTTCGGTGTATAACACATTCTTCAGGCCTGAAATACATTGGTTACAGTTGGTATGACGCTATAGGGCAGCTTGATGAATTGGCTGTGGCAAAAACATGTGGGTATCAATATAGGTGTAGGAAACCACCAAATTATACCAACTGTAACCAATGTATTTCAGGCCTGAAGAAAGTGTTATACACCGAAATATCGCAGAAGATTTCAAAGGAATTCTTTTTCAAACTTTTTTTTTTGGAACTTTTGAATTTTTTGGAATTTTGAATTTTGTGAACTTTTGGAATTCTTTTGAAATAAAATTTTGGTGCCTCTCTGTGTTATACAATATTTAGGTGCTGATGAGGCTCCGGGACAGCACAATATTAAGACAGTTTGATTTTGTTCACATGTGTACGATCGATATACGAGTCCTAAAACTACGCTCTAATCAATCCAATGTCAATAGAAACGATGCTAGTATTCGAGAGCAATTTGGTGAATTCGATTCGGATTTGTGAGATATCGAAACTTCAGACCCGCCATTTCTTGCAACATCTTTTTTGGGGCGGAAGTGGTGTAGTGGCAAGTGGCACGCTTACCACGCGAGCGGTCCGGGGATCAAATCCTGGGTCGTGAGTCGCCCGGGCCAACCAAGCCTTCCATCCCTCCGGGGTCGGTTAATTGGTACCAGACTTGTCTGGGAGGAAAAAAACACTGACTTGTACATCGGCTGGCCCCGCAAGTCATTGTATAGGCCACATCGCATTCAAACGCCACTACGAATGTACAAATGGAAGTAGAATGCGTGCCGCATCCCAAGAAGGATCGATCAACGGCAAATGCTTCACCCTTTCAATTATGAGTCGTACCAGTTTTGCTCCGCCCACTATCGCGCGCATCACACGGCAGGCTTTAGCGAAACTGGAGGGCCCATGGAATATCAGCATGAGGTACTCCATTAACCACCTCACTATTGAATGTGTTAGACCTTTCCCAGTTTCGCTGAAGTCCATCGAGAATACGCGTGATAACGTCTGGAGCTGAACTGGCATATTTATCTCACAACTGTAAACATCCAGCATTCTTCTTGAATTCAGATAATTTAGCGGTGAATAGGATTGCTGTCAGTCTCAAAATGAAAATGAAATATGCCTATTATAAGTGAGGAGCTAAGGCTTATCATTTATTTACATTCACCATTATTTAGAACCCCGAAAGGATTAGCGGTTTAATGAGTTTGGGCTTTCTTGATAGAAATGAAACTTATCATTTGCTGAAGACTTGATTGAGTTTATGCAATCGACTGCTATTAAGTAAGCTGGTCATACAATGATACAATGTGCACGTACCACTACAAATAGAATTTGTAAGTAGGGACGCTCTAGTGTCAGCGCAAGCTACGTAACGGAATCGACGACTTTTGCATTCTGACGCCCCTTATCAGCCCTTATCAGTTGTAACCACTTTCCATCACCTACCAACAATGTCCCCGTCCCACCCCACATGACACCTGCGAGTATGGACGCTCTAGTGTCAACGCGAGCTGGGTAACGGAATCGACGACTTTTGCGTTGACGCGCATCTTATCAGCCCTTATCAGTTGCTATCGCTTCCAATCATGTACCACCAATGTCCCGGGACCGCCCCACATAAGACTTGTAAGTATAGACGCTCTAGTACCAATATGAACGACAAAACGAAATTGGCGATGCTCGCTTTCTAGCCCCTCTTATCAGCTATTATCAGTCGTTATCAGTTCCTATCACGTACCACTTGTGTCCCCATCCCACCCCCTATAACATATGTAAGAACCATGCGCTATCGTTTACTGACTTGAGTTATAATGCGCGAGCTATGAATCTACGTCAAACACACACGCAGACCACAGCTTCGCCGTTCTATTAGTAGATTTTTAAATTCTATTTAATTCCGGAACAATATGTACTTGTATTGCCAGCACTCCACAGTTTTTCTCTTGATATAAGTATTCTAACACTTATATAAACCAGAACTTTGGTGTGTCGGTTTGTCGGCGGTGTGTGTGTGTGCGTGTGTCGTTCTGTCCGTCCGGACCAACCGCTCACAAAACCAGGGAGTACGAAGGGCAACACTTCGTGATGTTGATGTCATGATCATGATAAACCCACAGCGGCTATATAAACACCGATCGAGCACACTCAGTCTCATTCTACATGGTGCTGCCGTGGCAGCCGGATGAGCGGGGGAGGGGGAGAGGGGTAGAGGGAAGGGGGCAAGAAAGGGGAGGCTGGAAGGGAGGGGGGAGAGAAAGAGGGAGGGAAGGGGAGAGGAGAAAGGGAGAGAACATGGCGCTGCCATGCGCCGGAGAGAAGGGGTATAAGGAGGTATAACACATTCAATAGTGAGGTGGTTAATGGAGTACGTCATGCTGCTATTCCGTGGTTCCTCCCTACCCTGTGATGCGCGCGATAGCGGGCGGAGCAAACCTGGTTCGTAGATAATATGTGAATTCGAGGAAAGTTCGTTGTTTATTGGCTACGCTAGGTCAACAATTCCGAATTTTTGAGCGTTACTGTATATGTGAGAATGTTCAATCTCCAGACAGACGGGCAACGCTCACTTGGAGTCTGACAAATGTGTCCAAAGAAAGCAAAATTGGCCAAAAAAGAAAGAACGGCAAAGGGATTCTCGTTAGTTTACAAGTTTGGTTTCCTATACATTGCAGGAATTAACGTATCGTTAATTATTTCAGAAGTTATCGAGAAATTACTCAGTTATAAGGATGACCGTAGAAGCAGCAGGACTTCTGAGACATTAACGGAACCCTTGTTTCGCCATAAACATTTATCTGCTTATAAGCGGGAGGTAGGAAACATTCCAAATTCATCCGCAATCCAAGCACCGGTTTTACTGAAGTAACAGCAAATGGAGCACTGCAGCTCCTGCAGTCTCTACACGTTACATCAGAAGAGGCACCCTAATGAGGCATAGAAGCGAGAGCAATGGGGTCTAATGCAGAACTGAGTAAGGTGGAATTTTTTCTTCTTCTAATCCGTTCAGAAGATCTTTTGAGTAGTGTTTTTGTGACTGGCGCAGAGGTGAACTCTGGTGAGGGCAGTGGTCTTGGTATTAACTTTTCTCGCCATGTTTCCAATGAAATATATAGCAAAAGCTATAAATTGATGCTACTGAAGGACTGCACACGTGTTAGAGGAGTTCTTCGCGGATCTTGCATTCTTTCCAGACCAGGGTCAAGCGTGCGTTGAGGAATCCTCGACATGTCACAGAGGGGGGGGTCGTATTGGCCCGCTGGGGAGAGATCGGGCCCGATTGATACAGTAGGATCATCGTCGGAGGACAAACATTAAGGATCGAATCGATACCAGGCCAGAGTATTTCCAATAACAATTGATTCCGTCCACACAAAATCTTCGTGATTTAGAGGTGTCCGCTTAGCAATTCTTAGTGACTTTAGTGTTTCATCACCACACAAGTCAAAGGATCCGAAATTCGCACGTTTTCTAGGGATATTTTATCTTTCAAGTAGGTCCTCAAATCCAACGAGATGTGAAGCACACGGCGCATCCCAGAGTGGGCCCAGTTGGTTGCGCGCGCTTCAGCTACGGCTATCTTGATAACGAATCTTAATTCAGGAAGAATCAAGAGGGTTCTGAAAGAGTTCATGTTAAATTACAGAGAGGAGTACACTATTCAACAAGAAACGCAGCCTTCAGCGTCAAATTCACAAGCATGTAACCTTTAAAGTTGAGACCCGCTAAACAATTTTACACTTTTTGCAGAGAGAAAAGCACGAGGATTTTGAATCTGCTCCTACTTCAGTATGTAATCGCTCCTGCAAGGAGCTATAGTCGTTGGGATAGTGCTAATGTAGCGAAAAAGTACCTTTCGGCGGTACTCGGGCAAAAATCCTCAACGTGGCCATTTTTTAAATAGTGAACGTATTTAGCAGTTTTAGTTGCCTTAGAAAGAGCAAATCTTCTAGTTTATGATGACGTATTAACTTTCCAGATTGCATGAGTTTGAACGGAGTTATGGCTTTGGAAAGCGTAAAAACTCGCACTCATCACGAATTTTCCTCGTTAATTTTGCAAAAATCCTCAACGTGGCCATTTTTTGAGTACTGGACGTATGAAGCTGCTTTAGCGACCGTTTGATAGAGAAAATCTTCTAGTTTTGTATGACGTATCAACTTTTTGAATTTGACGGAAATGAAGCAAGTTATTGCTCCGGAAAGTGTAAAAACTCGTGCTCGTCTCGAATTTTCCTCGTTATTTGATCTAAATTTGTTATTTCTTATAACTTCCTGTAATTTCAGTACTGATTAGAAAAAGCTCTTCACAAAACTCCCAAATCAGCTTTCAGATTGAAAATTCGTTAACTTTGAAGAAAGTTATAATCATTTGAATATTTGTTCAAATTTCAATAGTAAATAAGCTGCTCCACGGTCAACGCCAAAGTCCAGTCAACACACAGCTGGCGAAGGCTTTTACAAGGCTTCCTTTGAGCGAAAGGGGGACGTGTAAATTGAGAACCATAATCTGTGTAGTACTAGAATTTGGTAAGTCTTGTGGAGGAAATGTACAAAGAAGAGGTG
>MU870665.1:16812-31799 GCA_036418205.1 Ostertagia ostertagi | reverse complement strand
GAAGGATGAAGAAACCTTCAAGAAAAATTCGGACTTCAAAGCGTTTTCGTGAACGAGGAAAATTTCAAGGCAAAGTTTCCTAACGAACGAGAAAAACAAATGATTTTGTCGAGGTGTTTAGAGCTTATAAGGACTTTGAGTCAAGATGAAAGCATATCTTCCCCTTCAATAGCGAAAAAAACTGTCTCAAAAACTCCTACTTGGCCTTTTAGATCGCCCGGGTATGGAAGATGAGGCTATACTACCTAAACCTTAGCTGGAATTTTCTAAGGCTTCTGAGCAATTATTCACTGGTACTTATCACATACTTGTTTAGACTTATTCAAAATTATTTTCAACAGAATTATATAAAATGTCAATCAAAATATCCTACAAAAAATGAAATCCTGCACGAGGCAAACAATACATCCGAATAGTGGATAATCATGGAGGGGACCCTGCGACTGCGCGGGACTAACGCTAGGGAGAAGAAGAAGAGTGGATGATCTTGGAGAATGCCACCGAAAAGGGTAGAACAAGGAGCGGGGACAATAGAGAAAAGTACCTCATCTAAATATTGATTGTTTCCCTCGGGTCAGGAATAAATTTCGAATCCAGAATCACAGAAGCCGAAGATGACCCTTCAACACGATCCCTACTTAATAAGAGCCAGTAGGCAGTTAACATAAAATCTGGCTGACTAGGCTAGCTAGGTTTTTGGCGAAACAATACACAAAAATCTGTATATTGATTTGTTCGAGAACAAATATTTTAGCTTTTTCACAACATATTATCACTTCTTTAGGCGATTAGGACATCGCCAACAGCATGAGGATCCACTCACATGGCTCTCCACCGGCAACATGATTCGAACCAACCCGGGACAATTACATATCAGTCCTTCAACTCTCTTTATTAGCGCCAAGGGGCTCTACACCAAGGGGGCCCTGTACCTCAAAGCTAGGTGGACGACGGTCTTTAGATGAGATTTTCTGAGATCTTCAGCGAAAGCTGGACAAAATTCCCAGAAAATTCAACAGTAGGAAGACTCAGATCAAGAAAAAGATTAATGTTTTCCCCGATTTCATGATATAACGAAAAAAAAAACTGTTGTTCCCAAATGAAGCGGATAAAAGGTGTTGTGAGACAATGGAAATATGCACGTTGTAGAGGAATATTATACGTCAATCAAGAAGACAGAACGTTTCGTGTGGAACCAGAAAAGAAGAATTGACGGAATTTCGGATAAGGAACGACACTGCGAGGATAACTGGAATTCCGAGATTAAACAATAAAGGATAAAGCATTTGCCGTTGATCAATCCCTTTTTGGGATGCGGCACGCATTCTACTTCCATTTGTACATTCGTAGTGGCGTTTGAATGCGATGTGGCCTATACAATGACTTGCGGGGGCCAGCCGATGTACAAGTCAGTGTTTTATCCTCCCAGACAAGTCTGGTACCAATTAACCGACCCCGGAGGGATGGAAGGCTTGGTTGGCCCGGGCGCGGACCATGTCGCGCGCTCTAGCGGTCCTTTACCACCATACCAAACCCCCGCATGAAGTACGTATCTTCAAAATACAATAGGCAAAACAGATATTAAGTACGCTGGAAAATGCGCTGTCCGAGAGATGCATAAAACTGATCACTCACCACCACATGGGGCTTGGACTTCTGATTGACCACGCCAGGAACTCTCCTTTCAAAGCCGTGCTAATTTTTTAGATGCAGGCATGTAAAAGTTTTCAAATGCGAGCTAATCGGCCTTCAAACAGAAGCCCTTTGGCTCAAAAAGGTTAAGATGTGCACCGACCCGAGCAAGAGCACCACCATCAATTTTTAACGCTGGGCCCTAAAAAAGTGTGGCCGAGTTAAGTCATTCGCGTCCAGCAGGATGTCGTTCTGGAGCCTTGATCCCGGTACAAAACCGGTACCACCGAGAGACTATTGGTATAAAACCAAGTATCTCAAAGGGCTATTAAGCTCGAGACGTACAACGGTGACATCGCTCGACATATCGATATGAAGGGTATATGTCTTTTAAGAAGTTCTAGAATCAATTAAGTGATACCACCAAAACTTCATCCTACAAAAAAACCTATTTCGAGTTCTTAAAAGCTATCTAAGTAAAAGAGCGATCAATCTCACCCCCAATCACGGAGAGGGGAACTCTACCCTCAAAGCGTTAAGTAGGTTCGATGCAGCGGCCGAAAAAAGATCTTCTCAGCTAGCGCTGACCCCGCACTGACGCGAATTTTCACTCTTAAGCCAAAATATATCGCCTAGAATTGGGGTACAAATTCTCCCGAGGTACCCTCTTGCTTGGCGTAACACGATACATGAGATACGCGTCACAAGGCCTTTTATATAGATTAAATTGTGATAGACTTGTTGGAAGATTTGGCGAGGTGTCGCCGAGATCGAGGTCAGGAAGAATGGGAAGAATTGAGAATTCAAAACAATAACGCACTTCTGCCTCACGCCGTTCGCTGGCCCTTTACGCAAAAGTAAAAAAAAAAAAATGCTAACGAAACAATGCTGTTCTTAGTACGCCCCAAATTTTTGTATGCAGCCAAGCGGAGAGCCCTTAGTCTAGGAATCTGGTGTTCTCAATCGATCATTCTATGCTTCTTTATATTGTTAAGTATTCACTAATACTTTTTTCTGTGTGAATTCATAATACTTTTTTCTTTCGCCACATGAAGGTCAATACAATAAATATTAAATACAAGAAATTGATTGATACGAAAAATGGAAATACCTATTAGAAAGAGTGGGCCAAAGTGTGCTCTCTCCAGAGAGCGATTTCCCAGTTGGAGGAAAAAGTGAAACGGACTGAAGCTTACTTTGTAAAAAAGCACAAACCATAGGAAGTAAAACCGTTTTTTCTATTTAAGTTGCAAAGAAGGGTTTTGAAAAAAATACGGCTCTTAAAATGACGAGAGATGACTTTGGCTGGACATTATTCATTCATATAAATTCGCACCGCATTTAAAAATTACAAATTCAGCTTCCTATGCGGGCACAGAAATCCTGCTCGGGAAAGGATCCTCCGTAAAAGCAACAATTTCAGAAACCTTCAGATATTAGCTCATTTGAGTGGCTTGAATCAGCCCATAAAATAGTTCGTGCTGAACAAAAAAGGCTAAATCATCTTGGACTAATCTAAGGGAGAGATAGCAAAGGGTTCCATTGAGGCCAATTTGGAAGTTGAAGTAGCAGATAGACAAGTCCTTGCGCTTATTATTACAGCTAATTGATTATTCACTGGAAAGAAACGAGCATCTGCTGATTTCCAGTCATCATAGGGCAGGAGTCCACTCCGGCCAGACCTATCCGTTGCGGGCTAGTTTGTACTACTCGCCCTTTCGGGTGAGGAACAGTGACAGAGTGGTTGCTTTTCACACATATGGTCAGTGGATCGAAGCCTACTCTGCCCACTACCTCAGAACTCAACCGAGCTCAACTCAATGTATTCTGCAAATTCCTTTTTAGGTTTAACTTCCTTTTCATCTGATCGAGCATCATCTTGGTAACTTGGCGGCCTTTCAAAATAAATGACTGCGAAACGGAGATATTCGTGCGCTTGCATGAAAGGTAAATTTTTTGTTACAAATCTTGCGCTAGATTTATTAATTCTCAAATGCCTCAACTTGCACTTTTTTCATGCCATCTGGCGTTTTGATTTCCGCTTGACCACTTTCTCAATGTCACTCATGCTGTTTCTCTCAACAGGACCATAAGGCCAGAAATCCCACAATCTGTTTGGGAATCAGTCGTAAAACTGAAAGCAACCGTTTCGAAATTTGCGACTGCTAAGCCTCTATTCTTTTAGCCTCAAGTCAGAAATACTGTTAGTTAAAAGGACATCAGTGCTACGTCGAAGTTCAAGCGGAGAGAATGGTCCCATTGCCTGTTAGTTCAACGAGCCTACCCCCACTTCATCGCTCCAGCCAACAACTTACGCTGAGCTCTAGTGAAAGGAGAGCTCATCATTAGATTGTTAGGACGACACGTAAGAATGATTCTTCCGAATGCCTGTTCACGAATGAGACTCCTATTGAGCTTACATTTCGCTTCCTCCGCTTCTCAGAGAGCTGAATATGCCGTCAAAAGCTTCACCGTTTGGCCATTTCAATTGTCCTGTTGCAGGGTGAATAACGGTCGAGGAAATCCTCGACAGGGGGTCGTATTTGCTCCGATGAGAGTTGGGAGGGGGTCGTAATCAAAAGGGTCATCAACGGACACAACGGTGCTGCTGCCACTTATTTGCTGTCATCATTAGTTTCACAAGTGTTGTAGTTAGCCTAATGCAAATAATATCTTACAACTGTCTGGAATTAAAATTTAAATGGAAAGTGGTTGTTGGTTTGGTTCGTAGTGATCAGTATGGCATAGGAAGGCAACGCGTCCTGCAAAAGAATCGTAGGGAAAGGGCAGCGAGTATCTACTCTAGAATGATGTACATGCTTCGAGAACTTAGTGGAGGAACAGCATCTTGTAGAAAGTTCAAAACAGGCAGATTCGCAGCCTTCTTGGCATCATCAGATCCTGCAACCGCAAGCGTGTCATTCATCAGAACGGGTTGGAAAGGAAGCGATTTGAATAAAGGAATGATCAGACATCACTATGACACAACAAAGTTATCCTAATTAGTTAATACTGGAAATATCTTTTTGGTGTGCTTAAGCAAGTCGTCACTAGGACAAAACACCTTCCCAATGACTCCGAGTGGGGTCACTGCATGGCGCATACAAGAACGGAATGGATCCGCGCCAAGTGCATCATTTTCAATTTACTCCATCGAACTGACGTACAGAAGTATTTTGAAGGTGTTCAAAGAAGTTCCCTACTACGGCGAGGGAGTAATAGAGTTTTCGAGTGGCTTCGAAAATTTCCTTGACATTTCCTCGACGCAGATTTCTCGCGAACTAGAAAGCGATCGAAACAACTGGAGCACCTATCAGAAAGCGTAAATCTTCTACTTTACAACGCTTTCCTCCGATTTTCAAAGCATTGCCAATGAAGACAGCTACTGTCTTCCAAAGAGTGGGAACTCGCATGTAAATTTCAATTTCCTCGACAATTTCTCGACGTCTCCCACTCTCGAGAATAGGCGTGCTTAGAAAAACGCTCAGCACAATTTAGAAACTAGAAGTCTTGTGCATTCAAAAGCTGCCTTCACTTTCTGAAATGGTTATCAATGAAGAAAGTTATAGTCCTTTAAATAGGGGGTACATTTGACGATTTTTCCAACTAGCGCGCTCTAGGCACAGCGCGCGACGCGATCGCGGGTAGTTAGCGCCGCTATACTGGAGCGCGAGACTGTTCAACTGTGTAGGGGCAGTACCTCCTTCAATGTTCTACTTTCCGGCCAATGTGGCAAAGGTTAAATGTCTTTAAAGGAAAGAAGGAGAACCTAATCTGAGCAGAATTGAATCTAGCATTTGGATCAAGCCGCATTTGCGTGGCAGTGGCGCTGCGTCCCTCTCGCACATCTGAAACTAGCATTTTTTGATATGAAACCGGATGTGCAGAGGACAAAAAGGGGTCGTATCAGAGTCCATGTTTTGGAGGGGGGTCGTAAAGAGGCGGTTATTTCCTCGACACGATTTTCACCCTGCCATGTTGGCGCTGGAACCCGAGGATCGCGGCGAGCAAGAAGCTGGAAGCATTTTGGATAACACTGCTAAAGACCCTCAAATGAACAGGAAGGAGGAGTGTGTGGCCTATAACCCGCGAACTCGCACCCTTCCTCGACATTTGTAACCTTTGATGTTCTAGGAGGTCGGTGGGAGGTGCTAATGCTTACCACATACTAAAGGTAGTACGAGGGTGATCGTCTTCTGTCTTAGTGGCGAAGTTAAGGTAAGCTACGATCCTTGGAAATTTCCTAATCTAGTGGAAGAGTCTTGGGTTCTTGGTGTGTTGCGGCTCGTCTAAGCGAGCAAGTTACAAATGCCTTTGCACATTTTCGTTTCCAACAATGGGAAGAAGCCCGAAATGTAAGGTATTGATTAGAAACAGTTGCAAGTTGAAAAGTCAACAAGCACGGTAGATGTTTACGGTGCTAATAAGCAGCCTAAGTAAGTTTTTATTAGTTATCCAAAGGTCATTCGGCTGCTAGACTTTGTTAGTTCTAGAAAAATGATGGATGTTTATTGGTATTCGAGCTATGAGAAATTACTGCTTTATCATCTGCTTTCCTTAATACCATCAGTAAAATCAATTGAAAGCAGTATGTTTCTCAATACAACAGCCCGGCTATACTCTGTTTCACAGAAGCCTATGTTGACATGCGCGCGATAGCGGGCGGAGCAAAACTGGTTTAAAAAACAATCTATGAAAGGCGTGTGAAGAGTCATTCTCCGAAATTATTCAATGCTAAGCATTATAGATGATCGCAATATGTACACCCTGTAGAGAAGGGACATCACTAAAAGGCTTCGACAAAAAAATTTGATCGAAGAAGTCGCTCAAATTGCCTATTGTAACAGCGCCACATCAGTCGCTGGGCTTGGACACAGTTCAAAGTTGCGTCTTCTCGCGGACAAAGAAGCAGTTATAATTGCTTGAGAGTGATGATAGCAGGCAACATGGCCTTAATTCAGCAGAAGGTGCACTTCAGCGACCGAAATTTCCTGAATGGGTTTTATCTAAAAAAGAAAATAGGAATAGGGAAGTCGCTGCAACAATCCTGGGGACACTTTACGGTCGAAAACAAATAAACTCTTAATGAATCCTATAGCCATGACGGGAGGATAGCAGTAAATCAGGCTCCTGAACGAACCGAAGCATTTTCAGAGTAGAAGTTCACCGAATACTATGCGAAGGAAGACGTCGAAAGAAGTTGTGCCAAGCAACTGAGCGGAAAAACAACAAAGAAATCAGTCCACAGCTAGTGGATCAAGGATTAGTTATTGTTTTTGAAAAAAAATTGATTTTCGCCCACTCGATAGTGTCATCAGGGAGCTTTTTCTATTACCCAACAAATTTTCCCGGGACCATTAAAACCACTGTAGTTGTTGCCAGAATTTGCCTGTGAGCTGGAGCACGAAGTTTTGCTGGCTCCTCACCTCACAGATTACCGTAACCGCGGTCGTATGTGGCCAGTTCAGCTTCTGAATCGATTCAAACGTCTATGGGCTCAGGGCATCCAGCCACTCGAACAAATGCCCACCTGAATAAGTTATAGCAATTCAAAGGCATGGACTGTTACTGATGAATGACAGGAATGGACTACTCGGGAACAGGCCATAAGATTGGACCCAAATGAATGTGCTGGGACGAAAGCGCCTCCAGTTAGTCCTCATGCCATCAGTTCACCACCAAATTCAGAGCAGAGATGATTTCCAATCAGTCTAAACAATTCGCTGTGGAGTGCTTGAAGCTGACCCCAAACTCCGAAAATCTCCACTAAATTTAGTTCAATCAGCATGTGAAAATTAGTGCTTTACTAAAAGTTTCAATGTGCACAATAAAGATTACTGCCAACTAGGCAGCTTCCTTCTCCTTCTCATCTCATCGTTAGACCACAAGTGGATTCGAGTATTATTTACATCAGGCAAGCCTAAGCTATTCTAAATTAAGGGTTGTGTGATCTGTGGTCGCGTCTCATACCATGCATACCGCGGTTGTTGGATATCGATCTCGACCGCCGCGCGGTAGCCTTCCCTCGGGAGGTCCATTGAGCAGAAGGAGAATCCTCTTACAGAATCCGCTATTGATTTCACGGCCGCATATCTCTGTAGTGGATGCTGCCTCCACTCGACCTTTCCTCATTTCTGTGGCGTGTCGACGACATAAAGCGCCAAAGGTGTATTTCCTAACTGTGAAATACGGTATAGCTCATGGAGAATCTTTCTGTAGCGTGTCCAGGAATTCACTAGTACGACTCCCTCTTCCAGCTCCAGCAACTGAGTTCCCAAAAAATTTCCACCTCCAGCACCTGAGTTCCCTCAATTCACTTACCGCAGATTACACTCTCTTTCTCTTTTCATTCATCTCCATCTTTCTATCCCGCCTAAAACTACATCTGTGCTAACAAAAAAAATGTCCGCGGAGGGGGAGGGGGTTGCATGGTACGGCAAAGGGTTTCCATCACCGTGAAATTCACACAACTTCTAAAAAATTAATTGAAGTTCCCCGAAAAAATAGTATATAAATCTAGTCCTCATATCATACTACGTTAGCGATCGCGTGATTCATAGCAATCAGTGACCGTGCGGACCATGATGATATCTCTTCGGAACCCCATTTGTTCGTTGTCTTTCATCTGAGGTTATAAAAATTAGATAGCTTAGATTAGGATACCTATTTACCCCCCCCCCCCCCGCTCAACGGTCGGATTGGAGGAGGAAAGTAGTCGAAGGCTCCATTGGTCTGAAATCATGCTATCAATACTACCGTGATAAAAAAGCTGATGGTGGGGGCGATGATCGTGTAATCGGAGGCGGGGGGGGGGTGAGGAGACGGGAGTCGTTTTGGGGAAGCCTTCTATTGCTGATGTTTGTGGTGAGGAGGTCTCATCGAGAGCGCCTGAAGGGGGAAGGGGGAGGTCTCAAAACTCATTAAGTGTGCAGTACTCATGAATATGTTCGAAGCTTTCTTAGGCAGCAGCAAAACTCCTAAGTCCCTTACTGACCGACACCGTGAGCCAAAAAATTTGGCCCCAAGTTAATCTCATGTTTCCTCCACGGAAGCCTTGCCGTAGTCCAAATTTCGGCATTGTTTCCAGCAGGCTCTTCTGTCGAACTCGTAGGTTGCTTAATTCAAAAGGATCAAATTGGGAGCTTCGGATTAGGTACAGATTACCTTTCACGTTGATTTGGATATATTTTTCACGGAAAAATGAGGCCTATCCTCAGAGGTAACTCTTGCCCAAACATTGACTAATGTTGTAAGTGCTTCGGCCGTGCAGGTGACTTTGAGAAGACTGTCTAGTAGCCGTATCAACACAGAGTGTCGCTTCGGGAACATCGACTCACTCCACCCAGTAAGGATCCTCTCATCCGTCACTCCACCATCCGTAAGGCTAGCCTACTACAATTGGTTTACCGTAACTCTGTTTTTCCAAGCCCTCCATCACATTTGTTTTTATAATAGATATGATCCTCACATGCCAAAATCGTCTGACTGCGATCCAGTTGGGCCACTGCTATTACGAGAAACTCAACAACCTCAGTCAAGCGGACCACTACTTTTAATATCGATCTTACGAATCTGCGAAGGGTTCTCTGTACATGACACGTCACTGAAAAACATTACCTTTGAAAACGATGCAGAACGGTATTATCACAGAACTTTAACAAAACCTCTAGGTTCTACAATGCTAAAAAAAGTCGTAAATAATAGTGCTTAGCTCATTTAGCATTCACTATTGAAGTTGTGCGCCAACGTTTAGTAGCCTGCCAGTACTTATCATGAACCACTGCCAGCAATAAGGGATTCACAGAAGGGAAAGCCATCCTGTTGTGATTTCAGCGTTGAAGGCATGACCGATATCGGTGCTAGAGAATCTTCTGACGTTTTATGGATAGAGTATAGTACGAATATGGGTGACAGAGATTGCTGCATCTTCATAACTGCCGATTTCTTGCTCTACATCAATCTATATGAGCTATGACAGGGAGTACTTGATGCGCTGAAAGTATTATAAATCCTTCACAAACAGTGCACGACCTGTTGGTCTAACTTATTCTATTGTCCTCGTAAAGGTTGTGCAGAGCATAGGCACTGACAGAATGAGGTGGGAAATCGTTGTCGAGATTTGTACTAAATAGTGCATCGGTGGCGCTTAGCTAACGTTTGGTGCTTGGTATTAGGTACACAGCGATTCAAAATGTGTCGAAACGCTTTCAAGCCGAGATATAAAAGAAAGACGGACAAGGGGGACCTACAGTATTACCTGAGTCTGCTTTCATCCTTGGCCATTGCGGATGTACTGACGGTCACAGATTAGGCACGCGCAGTGGCGCATGACGCGTGCTTGGAGTATAGTCGGTAGATCCGATTGATAATTTCAGTTTGAATATGTTTTCCCGCTTATTTTTTGATATTCGTCTGCCGTCTTGTTTTCGCTCGTGTTTATTTTTTGCTCAAACCTTTTTCTTTTTGTACGCAATATTGTCTTTGCTCACTGATGGCCTCACCTGAGGCTTACCGCCCATTTAAATGCCCTGCACAACAGTACTCGTTCAGGGACAACTGAAATTGATCAGGACAGAGAAAAATAATAAGCTAACGAAAACACAAATAAAGCAAATGACAACAAAAAACCATTAAAAAGTTGCGACAAAACCGTAATAGCAAACTCAACATCATAAACGGACGCGTATGTACGCGTCATGCGCCGGTTCGCATGTTGGCGCTCTTTCTCCTCACCGTCTGTACCGTCCGCACGGACCGCAACGTCTGCACTTCGGAAAGTATGAAAGCGGCCTAATAACAAGCGACGTGACGACATACCTTATCTCCACTGATCCCTGATCAAGTAATTAGAGATAGATAAGATTTTAAAATCAAAACTCAAGCGAGCGAAAAGGACACAGCTTAGGCACAGTTGTGATTGGAAGTAGCTATTTCATAGCTACCTTTTGTCCAAAACGAACTTCTATTGATTGCGTCGCTGTGACAATAAGCGCTTTATTTCTAGCGAACTGTCACACGTCGTGTATCATATCAAAGCGACCTGAGGGTGATGTTGTCAAGAGACTCACCAAATTTTCCCCTTCTCATTTCTCTTATTAGTGATCTACTTGACATTCAGATGTTTTCTTATGAATCGTAAGTTATGACGATGAGCTTGAGAAAGGATTTGTCTACAAGTACGGCTCCAACTTCGGCATGGTGAAGTTGTTGACTTCTTCTGTGTAACTCACACGAGGTTGTTATCCTTCTTTTGCATTTGGTTCGCGGAACGCTTAATGCAGACCCAAGAAATAACCGATCTTATAACTCGCCGAACACGATCTCTACTATCCATAAACCATTGACACGGAGACTCAATAACGTTTATCTGTAAAGTGTGTCCAATTCAGTGATTCTCTCGAGAACATCCCGATTTTCAAACAGTATCAAGCAAGTACACCGAATGGTTCCGTTAGTTCGAAAAATCATTCAAATCAACTGGTGCATAAGTCACTGGCTTTGCGCCTGAATCAGCATCTGCAATTTTCGCATGGTGCCAACCACTGAAAGGTCACAGGAACGTATTGAAGATCGTATTCAAATCAAAGGTAACCATTTATATTTCTATTGCCTTATATTGCACCAGTTTGGTTCCGCTCGCTACCGCGCGCATGTCAAGGGTTCAGTAGAATGAACCCTAACCGGGACAATTGATGACCAGATGCATGCGTTAATGACCTTACGATGATTTAAAAGCTACTATCTATTCTGTGCTCGAAGCACTAATTCATTGGCTCATCACATCCATAAAACGTACATCATTTTTTGGGAACTCACGTGAGTTGAAAACCAGAAGTGACTACCACATATCGAGGCTACTCTCTATCCAGCCATTGGCTAAACACTGCATGCTTCATATTTGAATGTACGTTGAATAACGTTTTTAACGCCAGTGTCATTGAACAAAACACCAATTCGTAATCGCAGCTACCAAAATGACGATCATTCGAGAAGGTTGAAGGCGAATTACCGTCGAAATGGATCTCTAGCCGACGATCATCGCAAAGGGATGGATTTCATACGCGCGCTGCTAACTACTTTCCGCTCCTCCGTTTTCAAGAAAGTTGCTCTCCTCGCTTTATCAGTGTTATAACGTGATGAGTAGATCTGTTTCCGCGCACTTCATTACATCAAAATTGAAAGACAGAACTTCATTGCTGGGTCGCACGTTATGCCCCATGGAATATGATTACGTCCCACTCCTACATCACATCTCGAACCAACTCCTAGCTGACCCTGTGACTCCCTATGAATATTGCTCAAACCTATACACGGACACACGCAGACACACCAACAGATACACCTAGCTGATTATATATAGTAGGGGATGCTAGCTAATACACAGCAAAATTGTTCAGTGCAGTGCGGACCGCAGTCATGCGTGTTTCCCATAGGGCTTTCTCGCGTATCTCACAATCCCCAATCTTTCAGTAATTTCATCATATCGATATATACAACGCGCCCCAACCCAACATCATCCACATCCCAGTAACAACAGTTAGCTTGGTTCACAGTGATGTTTGAGAGCTGATTTATAGAGGCTTTTGGAATGTGGCATCAGCTCTTTCGCATCTCAATTGGAATTTTGCATGATTGGACTGAAGACTGATCAGAAGTTCTTCCTGCTTTTCAAAAATTCAAGAGCGTTAACCCTCTATCCTTTTTGAACCAGAGTTTCCTCTCCAATATGCAACATGAAGGCTTAGAATGGCAATCATATTAAATACATTGCCAAAGTCACAAATTTGACAGAAAACCGCCTCTAAGGACCCTTCATCACAATGTTGAGTGTGCCAAAAAGAGGCGTGGTCCTACAAATTCGCCCCCTACGCATTTGTATTGTCCTCAAGAGTTATGTATCGATCGACTCACGAAATTCTGGTCACATCATTGCATATTATTGACGCAAATCTATAGTGCTTTTTTGAAGGGACTTGAGAGTCAACATGTGTTCCTTCTAAAATCATAGCCATTGGCTCCTTTTCAAGCAGAATATTGGATAGGCACTTTTTCTGCTTTCCTGTTTCAGTAGCTTTTCTGTTCCTCTTTATCAGTGCGCCCAAATACCAACAACTGAGAAGTGAAGGAAAGTGACGTACCGAAATCACAGTAAACATACACAGCTACCCCTCAGAAAGTCTTGCTTTGACAAACCTGGATTTTCACCTGGTCTTACGTAGAGGAATTTGAGATGGCCTGCCCACAATCCCATGCAAAATTTATTCATGTATTTTTTTCCAAATATCTGGCATAATTCTGGTCATTGCATATGCTATAGTATTTAGGGAACGTGTCCACTTCTCGCACAAAGAGGTGAAAGTTGTGTATGGCACGCGGCTCTTTTACCATGCGCACGGACCAGGTTCAAAGCGGATTGTGGGCAGGCCATCTCAAATTCCGTCCGTCGACTTCAATAATTTGCACCAGACTTGTCTAGGGTGAATACGTCAACTTGTAAATTTGTTGGCTCCGGCAAGGCATCAAGCAGACTGAAAAGCATATATTAAAATGACAATACGATTCTGAGTGGATGTAGAATATTTAGCGCATCCAAAAATGAATTGATCGCTGAATGCGTTATTTTTAATCCTCGAAAACGTGATATCTCAAGTTCGAGCTTAGTTCACACAGGCTATTAAGAACATAATGATGAGCTTCACGCTATTGAACATTTAGCAGTCGTATGAGGAGATGAACGCATAAAAATAACCAGTGAATGAGACTTAAAAACTTTATTTCGTGATGAATAACTACTAAATTTACCGACGAAGGAGAGGGAGACCGGAAATATGCTCAAGAGTGAAGTGAGGATCAATCCACTCTCAAGCGTCACAGACAACACTGTAGGGATTAATAAAGACTCGTGATAAAAAGCCATCAAGGTGTATTGAACGCTTCATCATTTTTGCTTCATACGCATACCAATATTACATGCAGCGCCATATCTGGTAGAAATGATTATAGAATATTCACTGTGATTTTTTCAAAAGTCGTGATGTTCTCGAATGTAGTATAGGTAGGCCATTTTGGCCAACTGTAATTGTACTGTTATGGACTGTTGTGGATATTGGGCTCTAGGTTCAAAGGTAAGGGTGAGAAGATAAAACATAATAGTTGACCGACATAGGCAACCTTAGTAAAGTCTCAATTGTTTGCCTTTTGCTTTTGGCAGGAATTTATCCATGTCAAGGCTAAACATGAACGACTTCCTAATCATTATTTGATTGTTCATGAAACCTTTCAAGTTTTTTGGAAATAATTAGCGCTATTGTAATAAAAATTGTTTCTCTTAATTAGTTTTTAAAACATAATGGAATCGTGAGTGTGCAACTTCAGATGCTAAATTAGATACAAGTGTATGCCATATGTTTCCCCAGGTTTGCCCTACTTTTGACATGCCATACATTTCGTGATTACTTCGGTGGCAAAGATTCGATCTATGGCTACACAATGCTACATATCACAGGTAGCCTGACCAACTGTACTTTCTCACAGTGTTACTGGATTCTGAACACTGCTCGAAATTTCGAAGTTTCTATAGGGTCATGAGGATGACGAAGCTAGAGTGCAGGCTAAGAAACTACTGTGAACCCAAAGCCGGACATACTAGTAAGCGAACAGCTCGGAGTCGACATTGACAGCCTTGGGATGAGGTACGTGACGGACAACATTCTGATGCTAATCACGATGATTTTGAATTTTTTGGAATGGAACCTTCACTACAAATTTACGGGATTTAACAGTAGAAAGGGGGTCAGCACATCAGAAGTTTCAGCATCTAAAAAAAAACGGGAAAGCAAAAGACCTGACAAATGGGTCGCGCACGGGTTGAACAATTAGCAACGAAGTCGCCTTTTGAGAATTGATTTTCGCTTTTTTCTAGGCAACAAGAACGATCTGCGATTGAGTTATTCGTGTAGTGTGTAGCTTCCAACGCTCTCAAAGAAAACGTTTGACCAATTTTTAGAAAGATCACTTTGTATGTACGGGCCATGATCCTGCATTACTACTTTGACAACCCATTAGAAGTTCGATTGACTTTGACAGCGGTAGAAATAAGAACCAAGTGGAAAGAATGTATTTTTAAAAATTAAACATGAACATCAACTGTGTCTATTGCTTGTTTCTATGCTGTAGCTGACCCTGCTACTGCAACGTTTGGACAGTCCTCCAGACGATATTTTGAGAAATAAAATAATAACCGTGAGTAGGTGGCAGCACCATAAGAAAGGCCACTATACTCCCGACGCCATTCAAGCTTTTTTCGTTTTCTGAGCTCATAAGATGTGTTAGCGGACCTGCTCATAGACAGTAAG
>MU870664.1:8882-24518 GCA_036418205.1 Ostertagia ostertagi | reverse complement strand
CCGCAGGAAATTTTGTCGTAACCGCAAAACGCTAATGCTTCCTTTTCATTCTTTGTTTAATTTATGTGCAACATTGATTGTAAGATGACAGACGACAATAGCTGATAGTGAGTCCCCTTCGCACTATTTTTTCATCATCCACAATCGTACTGCTGCCTTCTGCGTAATGTTGCTCTTGCCCTTTGACCGGTTTGCTTTAACCCTGTAAGTTTTTTTCGTTATTTCTGCTTACGTCATTAATGCAATTTCCAGTGGAATGTGGTGTACGAGACTCTTTATAACTCCTTGCGCTCTGAGTGATTAATAGAACAATTTATCAATAACTAGCAGAACACAGCAGAACGAGTGAAAGAATTAGTTGAAGAGGTAGTAACACGAGAAGAGCGATAGTGCCTTGGCGCGGCATGACTCTTAAAGGAGTTAAAGTTGGAGCGCAAAAAGATCCTAAACTAGGAATGTTCTTGTCGCCCCATTGTTAGCGCTGTTGAGGGAAAAGGTAGATGCAGACATCTCAATAGAAACGCGGGCACGCATCAATGCCTATTGATCGGTAATGGGTTGTTTTCTTTACGATGGCGTACTCCTGACTTCCGCAGGAATTTTCTTAGACATTTTACTCATTTCGTTTCAAATGTGTGATTTACATTGTTTGTGCAAGGTTAGAATAGTTGATTATTTTCTAAACCCAATCCTGGAAGGCAGCAGCACTCTCAAAAGGGATTCACCATCCACGATAGGTCTATCTCGAATAGTGATTGCACCATTAGATAATCCTCCTACACTCTCGCATGACCGTAATAAATCCCTATATGCTTTACATGTTTTACTTGGGGATCAGTCTCCTTTTCATCATTCTTCAATGGTGAAAATTTTGGTTAAGTCTTTCGTAACCTCGGAGTCTTATTCACGTCTGGCGATGCGCAGTTATGGAAGGTTTTGCCAACACATCCTACTCACTGCATCACAGAATTCTTGTTCTCTTGAAAAGTAATTTTCTATCGTTCTTGAGTAATACGAACTCTTTAGTGTATAACTGAAGCACTGCCCATCAATCTTCAGAAGTTTGTATGTACATGCATATCAAAGTCTGTTGTGGAATAAGGTTAGTCCATTTGTAATTATTTCCACTTTACTTTATCGAGCATACATTGAGCAAATCTGAAACAGGTTGTGTCCCGTCGGATATCAGAACATGGTGCTGTAGTACATCAAGACGACGTGGGACAAGATGGGAAAAAACTCTCGAAGGAAGCCTCCCCATTCGAAATTTATATACCGCTTCCTGGAGAGGCCGTGAATTTCGAAAAAAATTACGGTGAGAAGCACTTAATTGAAGTTTTCATATCGTTGCTTTTCCTTTACATGTAACTTCTTATTTAAATTTGCAGTGTCACAGTGGTATGAAGAAATGCTGACTGAGGATGGTTTATCGAATTCTTCATTTTCCACCTTGGAGGAGTTAGTTGTTGCACGTCGTTATCAAACGATTTGATTTGATTCAATAAATTACCGTAGGAGCAAACGTGTAATAAATCAGATCACATCGTTTTTATGAATCTAACCAGTCGAAACTAAACGAATTTTTAGTCGATTCTCTCTTGGAGAAACTGCAAGACCTATGTTGATACGTCCGATTGATGTTAAGTGGAGGTTTATACGATATTCCAATCCCAGGGCATACCTGCAAGTAGGCATTTTGTATTTTTAATGCTCGATTAAGGTGAATGCATTGTGAAGTGATAATATAGAGCTGTTTCATGACGGGATAACAACGCGAGCAATCGGCGAAGATGAAATGGTTGGAGACTTTATGGCACTTCAAGTACAATTTAGTCTGCCCTCAGGCTGTTACGCACTGTAGCCCTGCGACAGATTACAGGAACCGATATGGGAAAGAATTCGATGAAGGTGAGGTTTGGTAGCTGGACATTGATGTGATTCGCAGAACATATCCTTGACGAGACATGCAGTATTTACCCAAGCGGAGAGAAGCAGGTAGAGAAGGGTGAGAGAAGGGTGCGAAAGCACCTACTGCTATAATATGTAAGGCGACATTTTCTATGTATACGTATTCACTGTACGGAGCGTTGACTTCACAAGTGAAAGACAGAGATGCGGAAGGTGTGGAGCGTTTATAGGGAACCGGAATTCCGGGCACCTATCGAGGATGAAGTACCATTTAGAATTTCGAATGGGTGTTTTGTGCATAGAAATCAGATTCGAGTTTTTTATTCATTGCCGTTCTAGAGTCACGCGGAAACTGCTAAGAATGATTGGTCCAATAGTCAAAATGGTGGCAACGGCGTAGTTGAATCTGCATTAGAGGATGGAACAAAAGAGGCCCAGTGCGCCTCGGAAGATGATGCAAGGATGGAGTCAACTGATAAAAAGGTTGTTGAAGAAGGAGAATGATGATTTAGAACTCAAGATTTAGTTCAATGTTTCTATTTAAGTTACTTGGAAGAGCGTTCGGACTATGTTGCTATTTGTTTGTTATTTGTTGCATATGTTTCATCTTGTTGATTTTAATGAAATTTGAGACTCTTGTATGAATCTGAAAAACTAGTTCGGTTTCATCCAGTATCTCTAGAACTGTTTAATTGGGAGGTCGGGCAATGTGATCCTTTCCACAGATGAAGGTGAGCATAAAGAATAGAACGGATGGAACAGTATTCCAAGTCGAGATTGAAGCTAATGCAACAATAGGAGAACTTCGCTCAAAAATCTCATCACATCTTGGAAACTCGTGAGTGGGTCTAGTATGTCGAGCTATTGAGATTAGGAATTTTTTGTGAATCGTATCGAAGCCAAGTTGTTAACTTTTGCAGCTGTGATCCGAGGTCATTGAAGCTTTCACTCGGCGAACAACTGCTGGACGACGCCGATTCTGTCACCCTCAAAAAAGCAGGCCTAGTGAGTGGAGACCGACTCTTCATGGAAATGTGCGTTGCTCTTGAAATACCTTGAAATTATATTTCACGAATTGTGGAACGCAATCATTAGCAGTCATGTACTCGGTGTTGAATGTGCGCCTTGAAAAATTCGCGGTACCAGTCACTTTTTCATGTATGGCGTAAAGCAGTCTAATTATCAACGGAAATCTTACCTAAGCAAAGTCACACAAAAACAAAAAGGATGGTTTGTTTAATTAGTGTGCCTCCAGAGAGCCAGGGGAAGAAGAAAAATTACAGACTTGACACACTGATTAGCGCTTTACGGTTTACTTGAACTTCCTCTATGGTCCTGCCACGAATGGCGGAGAGCACAGACAATCAGAGAACGGCGCCTGGCTCGGCTCCAAATCCCAAGGAAGGAGGTGAGAGCCCTAGGACTAAGCCTTGTAGGGGGAGGGAGGTGGGTGAGCCAATTACAGTGTGGCAAAAGTTTGAATGTGTGAGATCACAGTGGTCATGAGCCGCTGATAAGGCGAGAGAGCGCAGACGAGAGCATCGATTGAGGCGGCTTAAAGGCCGAGTTCAAGTAGTCCGTCGACCCTGATTAGCACGTTGACAACGCGAGTTTTGGCTTTTTGGCCGAGTGGGACCGCCGCGCTTTTGTGAGCCAGGAGCGGCATCCTTTTCCCAGGGGACGCGACCCCCACCGTTGATTCTATCCTCACCTTGGGGAGACAGGGTGCGTCATAGGACCCGCTATTGAGCGCGTGATGTTGTAGCTACCCTCACCTGTTGAGATCCTATTTTCTCTGAAGGGTTACACTGTCTGGAGTTTGGGAGCGCAGAGTATGATTAGTCCTATGGCGCAACCCTGTCTCTCCAACCACAGGATAGGATCCATGAATAATGCTTGAAACCAGATCAGTAAATACCTGTGAGCAGAAGCTAGCCATGGGCACAGTAATAGAATTCCAATCGAAAGAGGTGAAATGACAATAGAAAAAGCAAAATTAGGGCAGCCGCAATGAACTTTGAAAGCAATTTTACTTTGTTTCAATGGAAACACATATATTGTCATCCCCAAAATCCTCTGTATTTACTTCTACTATTTAAATCTTCACATTCATAAAAAGAAAAAGTAAACGAAAAATTAACTGAAGATTTCGTATGGTTTAGAAATCCTCCTCTAAATTAAAGTATACGTGACCATTCTATGGGCCACTATGTTTGTAGCTACGTCAAGGTCTCTTCCATGGAATAAATACAGAAAAACTTCAAAAGAATCAGGCGTGCGCGAAAAAAATGAGTGTAATGGGTGCGGGGGATATATATCCCGCACGGTCCGACATGGCCTGCAATGCGCGGGATATGTCTTCCGTGTTGTCGTCAATGTGGTAATCAATTCAGCATTTTGTTAAGTTACAATTCATTGGTTTGCTTTTTTGGACACAGGATATATCACTTATTTGGCATACTGGTTAAATTTTCGATAGGTCATTGGCCACTGATAAAACAGATGACAAAAACCTACGGAGGTGCAATTATAACGGCGGTCCGCAATGGGTTAAAAGAAATGTTAGTGGGTGACGTTAGATGGCAGAGTGGAAATGTTGGCATTGGAAAATAAAGCATTTGCCGTTGATCAATCCCTTTTGGGATGCGGCACGCATTCTACTTCCATTTGTACATTCGTAGTGGCGTTTGAATGCGATGTGGCCTATACAATGACTTGCGGGGCCAGCCGATGTACAAGTCAGTGTTTTTATCCTCCCAGACAAGTCTGGTACCAATTAACCGACCCCGGAGGGATGGAAGGCTTGGTTGGCCCGGGCGACTCACGACCCAGGATTTGATCCCGGACCGCTCGCGTGGTAAGCGTGCCACTTGCCACTACACCACTTCCGCCCTCACGGCGACGTTAATCCGTTAATCGTTTTGGGTTTACTTTTCCGGATTAATGGCGACGTTAATCCGGAAAAAGCTTACAACGGATACTCGCAAATCTCTTTAACGGTATGATTGAGACAATTAGTTAGACTTGTTTGGACATTTGTTATCCAAACTTATCTGCATGAGTTTTGGGACCCAAAGAAAACCTTCATATAGTTGTTGACCAGTCATAAGTACAATATTTGATTTCGTTTCGCTTCGTATGCTAGCTAGCTTCAGTGAAAAGAATCTTAGTTCCCTGGTATTTTGATTGTAACTCCCTTCTTGGCGCCAAGATCATATCCACTCTTTTCACCACTGGCATATTTTTCCCGTCCTTTAACCTATCTCGGAACCATATTACTATTACTATCATTATTTTATCGCTGCTACTAAATTTAACTCCGTCCGCTTCGCTGGCATGTCCCGTCAACTGTAAAAGTTCAACCTGTGCTTATTTTTTCGTTCTGGGATCTATTGCAGTAGAACGAACGACCAGTTACCAATTTCGAAGGACTCGACTACCCGGCTGAGGGGATGCTCCTCTCGGCTCCTGTCGTGGGCGGTATCCCAGTCATTCCAGCTATGCCTACCAATCTTAGACATTCCTTTTTTTTTACAGATTTTTGCCCTGTCCGCTAGAATGTCTTTGGACGAATACCTGAATTTTTATAGTAAACGTCAAACGCTACGTTCAGTTAGAATTTCGCCTAGCTCGTACATGCTACGTACATTCTGGTATATGCCACATATCCCAAACTTGACCCCGCCTTTCCCGGTATATTTTCAGTTAATACTAAATTCCATGACGGGAACACGCACACAGCCGGATTGAATAGCGTTTCCAGATTCTTTCCTACGAACTAACAGCAGACAAGCGATTATATATTATATTTTTCAGAGGTTATGTTATGTACTTTTTAGAGGCCCTTGTGCACCGAAACCTGCAAAAGTTGATGCTCAAGATGTGAAGGCTGGGACCTCCAACGATGCCGATGATTCCTCAACGATTTCTGATGACGAGGCGGATGCGAGCATACAGTTTCGTGATGGTGTGGTTCGCGCTGCAAGGGATTATTTGGAAAACTCAGGATTTTCCGTTCGTTAAATTAGTGTTTCGAAAATCCTCAGCAATTCCTCTCAGATTAAATTTTAGAACTCTTCGTTGAAAACGTGGTCCGCGAATGAACACCCTGGTGCTGAGCTCCATTTCGAAGTCCGCGATCGAAAGAGACAACTGGACATTTTTGTTATTATATTAACACTATCCCAGCCGAACTTATCTGCTATAGTAAATGTCGGAAGGAATGTCGGTAAGATTTCGATTTAAGTCGTCATGTTAGCTCTAAATTCTGCCCATCTATTCACTTATGTTTGTTTACTATGGTTTTGTACAGAGGGTTTTCTGTATCTATTCAATACAAGGGTTCAAGTTCAAAATATATGTCTACTCTATCTGCCTCTAATACCGCGCGGCCGATTGTGATATTTTTCTTCTGTTCAGCAATTGATCAAGTTTGCCCAAATCCTAACCTATGCTTAATTTTTACCGCTCAATATGAACATGGTGATTAAGATCGTAAGTTGAATTACCTGGACAGATCACCTTGCAAATGCAGTTCAGATCAGTCGCATAAGCTGCTTTCGTCATTTACTGTACAACAAGCATCTATCAAAGATAATGTAAGTAATGGATTGGCAGTCGCATTATCTAGTTCTGGTAAGTCGTCATGTTTCTATAATCGTTCGTTTATTCAATACATCGCAGTCATATGTAAAACATTTCCAAAATTGCACTTGACTGAAATTAGTGACGAAAGTGGAGAACCTAAGTAGCCGCAGATTTTCTTCCGCACGGAGTGGTCTCGGTTATAGCGCATAACATAACATTGGCACATAACATTGTTATATGTATTCATATCTTAACTGCGGATTTCCCTCTTGGCATTTTTACACAGAAAAAATGTTATATTTCTTTACCTCTACTTTGCCACGTAGTCCTTATTAGGCTGGATTGCATTATAAAGCCCTTTCATTAACATACCACGAGTGATGATCTAATTGTAAGTGTGAGATGAGATCCAATTCTGCAGGGAAACACAGTGCTTCTGATAAATTGACGTACGGTGAGACTGTGTAGGCGCGAGCTTGCCTAAACTTCTTATGTGGGCTGCCGTGGAACCAGTATGAAATGATACTAGGTATACCGTTGCTTGGTCATCTAGCACGTGCACCACAAGTCTGGTTGGGCTTCATAATCTTCCGTGTTTGAGTGCACGATATGGATGGATGTAGTGAATTCTGACTTGCCGCAAGACTATGGGATATAGGAGTCGAATCGTGTAAGCGGAGCGAATGCGGACTTTGATCTCGATTTGCGCATTTGGAAGTTAGTATGTGAATGTAATGAGGGCGAAGCTAAATTGAGATAAGCGGAGTCCGTATCAGGAGTAGTGCGTACAATAGTTTAATGGCGAAGGGACATGGCGAGCGTAGACGCGTAGCGAAAAGTAGAGAAATTCCATCATGTGAAAACAAGACGGACCCTTGTTTCACGATTGATTTTGGCTCGGATGGCACGCCCGCATAGTTTGTCCCCACACGCCAATCCATGCTCCATTCGAGTCACTCCAGTTGTGCCGTTTCTTGCAACACAGCTCGCCCAAATCGCCAACTAAACGTGTGGGTGGAGCACTTATGGGCATGGCTATTTTCAATTGCTGCTCAGCAACCAGCTCACCTTTCGACGTGAAGGTAGAGGTACATTTCGCTTCCGTATCAGCCAAGCTACTGCTTCATGTAGGCGCATATAGTATATAGTACTACTTAAATGCACTCCTTATATTCGTAATGGTACTTTTACTTGCATTCAGATCTTGTATTCTCAAGGCTTGCATCAGTCGCTAGCTGACAGGATGGCAACAGCTGCTCGCATGCGAAAATACTTGGGAATGGTAAGAATGTCCTGAAGCAGAGTCAACCCTGCGTTGCGCAGTTCGCAACGGCACGTTGAGAGATCCTCAACGCACGCTGTATGGGCGGAGACACAGACGGCTCGAGCATGCGAGTGTGAATGTTCGCGCGAGAGAACGTGTCTAATCGGGCGAAACTGCGCAACGTGGCCGTTGAAAACTGCGCAACGCAGGGTTGACCCTGGTCCTGAGCCGATTTTTCGAAAGCTCCAGAACTTTCGCTTATTGATCGATACCTAGAATCTGCTACGTGATAGATTATCGCTGTCGATCATACTTCTCCGCAGTAGGTATATATAGCCGGGTTGCCTTCTTTAACTTTAATCATGATGTCGATTCCACAAGAGCACTTTCGAGCGATCATCTTCAATGAATGGCGCTGCGGCACAGGAGCAGTGGAAACCGTCAACATTATCAGCATCGCATTGGGAAGGGACACCACTTCCATCATCAGTGCCAAGCTCTGGTTCGCAGGCTTCGAAGGAGGAGACACGGCTTCCGAAGACAAGACAAGGTTGGGAAGCCCCCAAACAGTGGAAGACTCCACCGTTCTCGGCGCTGTCGAAGAGGATCCGGAGGTTAGCACCCGCAGCCTTGTGATAAGACTCGGGTGCACCCATCCCACAGTCCTCGGTCCCCTCCACGCCCTCGCCACAGGAAAGTGCCGACTCGATGGATCCCTCATGTCTTGACCGATAGCACGCGGTTCAGGCGGGTACCCATTTGTCAGTTTCTCCTTCTTTGTCCGCACCGAAAGGAGTTTTTGGAAGGCATGATTACGAGAGATGAGAGTTGGGTCCTCTACGATTCTAACAAGCACAGTGCCGTGTGGCTCCCTCGAGGAGAAGACCCGCCGACACAAGCAAAATCGGACCTTCACCCCAAAAACTGTCTTCTTTGCTGCCTCTGGGATTCGTGAGGAATGTTGTATTATGAGATGCTCCCGCAAGACATACCGCTACCGGCAGCATTTACGCCAGTCAGCTCCAGAAACTAGCGGACGCTGTTCAAGAAAAACGACCGAGACGAACTTCTGTCCACCTACTCCACGATGACATAGCTAAAGGGACCCGTGCAACAGTGGAAGAGCTGATCTGACAAGGGAAGGATACCAGGTCGAAGTGGCCATTTGTAACGAGACATACACCACTAGATGTGTTTTTGGACGCTGATCTCGAATCTGCTCTCCAAATCTGCGAAACGATTCTCTGAACGTAGTTATGAAGCGAGATAGTGCAGTGGCAGCGGCCCGGCCGACGAACAAGAGGTCGTGAGTTGGCGAGTTCTCACTTTTGCTTTTCTTGTGAACGTTGTTTAAGGAACTCTTATCCATGCTAAGTTATCAGCGATTGCCTATAGCACAAGTAAACAGAGCTGGCGAAGAGCTTCGAGCACTGTGCGCGTCATTTGCAAGTGACCGCCTCTGACACCCGTAGCGCACGCGTAAGGCAATTTCGTGCCAAGCAGATGCGATATTCGTGTTCAGCGCGTCGAAACACCCCTTTCAACAACATTTGGTCCAAATCTAAAATTTTGACTTGAAGTCGAAAATGTGGGCAGTCATCTATCCATCAACCCACTGTCAGAGCCTGATCGTGGGATTGAATTAAACTTTCAGTCATTATTGTGAAAGAGATATAGTTGCCTGCTCTACTTGCTCGTGCCATCCGAAGATTAATATGATATTTTTTCATGTACACGCTCGCTGCCCAGGAGGAGCAGGAGGGTAGTGGCTGGGGCTAGGGATAACACCTACGACTCATTGTAGACCGAGTTTCTTGAAATTGGGTCCAAATGTCAGCTTTCTAGAATTAAGCCTTCAAAGATAGTTTGGTCCGTTGAGCAAGCATCTCCCATTTGTTTAGCCCATCGTCGGATATACGTCACTTCCGTGGCGTAGAAACACCCCGGCAGTGGTCGAAACATTACGAAAAAAGTGGAATGCGTTAAACAAACCCCTCTAAACATGCGTTAGCTTTGGACGCAGTGAAAATTTCAACACTGAAAAAAGCAAATAATTTACCTAAGTACAAAACAAAAGAAGCATGCAAAATCTCTTGACGTATATTGAGACAAATTAATAGACTGATTACACTTTATCATCAACGATCTCATATATTTTGGGACCCAAAGAAAACCTTCAAAGTTGTTGACCAGTCATAAGTACAATATTTGATTTCATTTCGCTTCGTATGCTAGCTAGCTTCGGCGTGAAAAGAATCTTAGTTCCCTGGTATTTTGATTGTAACTCCCTTCTTGGCGCCAAGATCATATCCACTCCTTTCACCACTGGCATATTTTTCCCGGCCTTTAACCTCATCTCGGATCCATATTACTATTACTATCATTATTTTATCGCTGCTACTAAATTTAACTCCGTCCGCTTCGCTGGCATGTCCCGTCAACTGTAAAAGTTCAACCTGTGCTTATTTTTTCGTTCTGGGATCTATTGCAGTAGAACGAACGGTGAACCAGTTACCAATTTCGAAGACATCGGCTAAACCCGCTGGGACTCTCTCGTCCTGTCGTGGGCGGTACCCTGCATTCCCATCAGTCCTTACCAATCTTAACAATTCCTTTTTTTACCAGATTTTTGCCGGCCGGCCGTCTAGAGATCTGGAGCGTAATACTGAATTTTATAGAAACGTCCAAACGCTACGTTCATGCAAAATGTCGCACAGTCTTGTACCTGCTACGTTACTGTCTGGTGTCTAACTTAGTCTGGTGGGAGGCGGTCACGCGGCGGCGCGCAGTCGCCACCCGGCCTCCTCGGAGGCGAGACAGTAAACCAAACAATTCCAAGCTTTCACGCAATGGCCAAGTACCTGCCACCACCCCAACCACTAGCTGCTACACTCCGCCCTGCCCACGTATTCCCGAACATATAACAGAACATGCCGGCGCCGCCGCGTGCCCCCCCCCCCAACATAGTAGGCCACACGCAATCTGTAATAGCCGACTATCCAAACTGACACGCCGCCTTTCGCAGTAAATTCAGTTAACCATACCTAAACTTCTCAGTGAACGGACACCACGACAGCCCGGATGAAATAGGTTTGCTCGAGATCTTTCCTTACGAACTAAGAGCAGAGGCGATTAGATATTATATTTGTCAGAGTTATGAATTGACTTTAGAGCCATTGTCATACGAAACCTGCAAAATGCGATGCTCAAACGATTTGAAAGGCTGGAACCTCCAAAATGATGCGATGATTCCTGCAACGATTCTATACGAAGTTATACGAAGCATACAATTTCGTGATGGTGTGGTTCGCGCTGCAAGGGATTATTTGGAAAACTCAGGATTTTCCGTTCGTTAAATTAGTGTTTCGAAAATCCTCAGCAATTCCTCTCAGATTAAATTTTTTAGAACTCTTCGTTGAAAACGTGGTCCGCGAATGAACACCCTGGTGCTGAGCTCCATTTCGAAGTCCGCGATCGAAAGAGACAACTGGACATTTTTGTTATTATATTAACACTATCCCAGCCGAACTTATCGCATCAGAAATGTCGAAGAATTCGGTAAAATTTCGACCTTACAGTCGTCACGTTAGCTCTAAATTCTGCCTATTTATTAGCTTATGTTTGTTTACTATGGTTTTGTACAGAGCGTTTTCTGTATCTATTCAATGCAAGGGTTCAAGTTCAAATATAGTATGTCTAACCTATCTGCCTCTAATACCGCGGCGCCGGTTGTATTTCTTCTTACAGCAATTGATACAAGTTCTGCCTCAAATCCAACCTAGCTTAAATTTTAACCCGCTCAATTAGTGACAGGTAATAGAACGTAAGTTGAATAAACCTGAAAGCAATCACCTTGCAAATGCATTCAAGTATCCAGTCGCATCCCAAGCTGCTTTCTCATACTGTACAGACAAGCATCTCAAAGAAATGACAGTAAAGCGGATTGGCAGTCGCATATCTAGATTCTGGAAGTCGCATGTTTCTTAAGCGTTCGTTATTCATACCATCGCAGTCATCTGTAAAACATTTCCAAAATTGCACTTGACTGAAATTAGTGACGAAAGTGGAGAACCTAAGTAGCCGCAGATTTTCTTCCGCACGAAGTGGTCTCGGTTATAGCGCATAACATAACATTGGCACATAACATTGTTATATGTATTCATAACTTAACTGCGGATTTCCCTCTTGGCATTTTTACACAGAAAAATGTTATATTTCTTTACCTCTACTTTGCCGCGTAGTCCTTATTAGGCTGGATTGCATTATAAAGCCCTTTCATTAACATACCACGAGTGATGATCTAATTGTAAGTGTGAATGAGATACCAATCGCAGGGAACACATGCTCTGATCAAATTGTGTCGTGTAACTGTACGCGACTTCCTAACTCAATAGTGTCGCCCCGTGAACCAGTATGATTGAAATCGTGGCACATTAAACACACACACTGTTTCTGTGCGTTGCACAAATGACCCATGCTCAGCCCCACGTCGCCGGGCACCCCCAAACCAATCGTTGTTCTTCAAAAACGTCCATGTTTGAGTGCACGATTTGGAGATTATGAATGCCGGACTTGCCGCAAGATATAATATAGAAGACAAAGTCGCCAATCGGTAAGCGGAGCGGAGCGGATTGATCCTCGATTGCGCATGTTGGAAAGTTGGAATTTTGGAATGTAATGCGTGACCGAAAGCTCATGAGATATCGGAAGCTCTCATCACGGTGAATACAATACTTCTATGGCAGAGGGACTGGAGCGTGGTACGCCAGTAGCGAAGGAAGTAGAGAAATCCATCATGGAAACGTAAACGGGGCCCCTTGTTTCTCAGTTGATTTTGGCTTACGGATGGCCACCGCATCACGTTTGGTCCCACACGCCAATCCATGCTCCATTCGAGTCACTCCAGTTGGCCGTTTCTTCCAACACACGCTCGCCCAAAGCGCCACTAAACTGTGGTGGACACTATACGCATGCTATTCAAATTGCTCCAACAACACACTCCCCTTTCGCGTGAAGTAGAGGCCAATTCGCTTCGTAATCAGCCAAAGCTACTTGCTTCATGAGCGCCATAATTAATACCTTAATCCCACTCTACGTAATGGCTGTCCCTTGCTGCATCTCAGACTTGTATTCTCAAGGCCTTGCATCATCCCAGCTGACAGAGATGCAACAGCTGACGCCAATCGAATACTTGTTGCGGGAGAAGTCCTGAGCAGAGTCAACCCTGCGTTGCGCAGTTCGCAACGGCACGTTGAGAGATCCTCAACGCACGCTGTATGGGCGGAGACACAGACGGCTCGAGCATGCGAGTGTGAATGTTCGCGCGAGAGAACGTGTCTAATCGGGCGAAACTGCGCAACGTGGCCGTTGAAAACTGCGCAACGCAGGGTTGACTCTGCCTCCGACCATTTTCGAAAGCTCCAGAACTTTCGCTTATTGATCGATACCTAGAATCTGCTACGTGATAGATTATCGCTGTCGATCATACTTCTCCGCAGTAGGTATATATAGCCGGGTTGCCTTCTTTAACTTTAATCATGATGTCGATTCCACAAGAGCACTTTCGAGCGATCATCTTCAATGAATGGCGCTGCGGCACAGGAGCATGGAAACCGTCAACATGCTATCAGCATCGCATTGGGAAGGGACACCACTTCCATCATCAGTGCCAAGCTCTGGTTCGCAGTCTCGAACCAGGGTCAACCGTCGTTCGAACTGTTCGAACGAAGGGGTCGCATTTTGGTCGGAAGGGGGTCGCAATTTCGAGGACTGCCAGCCACAGGCGCGTGCGTGGCGTATCCGAGGGCAAGAATTGTTTGTGCAGACCGCATTAGATTCGATTAATTATGCACAGAGAGACAGTTTTGGGCAAATTACGGTGTTTTCCTTGAGGAATAGAGAACAGTTGAATGCATCTCCATGAAAAGTTTGACTTCTTGTGGCTGAAATTGAACTTCTTCGGGAACCTACTTTTCTACGGACGGTTCTTCCACAAAATCGTGAAACACATAAGAAAGAAGAAACCTCGCGGTCTTCAAAAATGTCTTCGCCTCTTTCCAACATGCTCTTTGAAGGAAGTTATTATTGCTGAAAGCTCGAAACCTCGCATGTGCTGCTCAAAAACCTATGGGATCCAAATGTTCGAACGTGGGATTTTCTCGAAAAATGAACTTTGAAAAATGGTTTAGGGCTTGTTAGAAAGAGCAAATTCTGCTCTTTCACCCCATGGAAAGAGGGAAACGCAGCAATCAAAATGAAGCGAGTTATGCTCGTTGAAAGCCCAAAAACTCGCGATTTCAAAGAATGTGTTCGGCAAAACCGCCCGAAATGTTCGAACGTGGGATTTTCTCGAAAAATGAACTTTGAAAAATGGTTTAGGGCTTATTAGAAAGAGCAAAACCTGCTCTTTCACCCCATGGAAAGAGGGAAACACAGCAATCAAAATGAAGTGAGTTATAGTCGCTGAAAGCTTAAAAACTCGGTTTTGCACGGGAACTGTTCGAACGGGGCAAATTTTTGAAAAAGGGGACAATCACTTAACTTTTTATAATTTTTAGAGAAATATTTGAAGTTTCTAAAACTTTTCACAAATTTCCAAGATGTCGCATACGAAAGATTTTATGAGCTCTCAAAGTTGGAGGTGCGCCTTCTCAGAATTTTGGGTTTTCCGCTTCTGACAGAAATACTTTTGGGAGAGTTAGGTCATCCTTGCAATTTTCTGTAAAGCCACCTCAGGCACAGTTTAAACCTACCTCAATAAGTGAAACAAATACGTCTCAAGAAAGTTACACTCTCCTAAAACTTTTTCTCGCACCACACACACCGCGCCCCATTTTCAGCTGCCGGGGATACACTGCACGCGCTCCCAACCAAAGGTTGCGCCGGACCTGCCCGACACCTCCCGCACGCCGCCATTCTCTCGGCGGTTTCCTCCGGGACCCGCCCCAATCCCCCACCTCCCCGCACCCCCCTTCTTTATCCTTTCTTTTTCAGGTTTAGCAGCAGTTGTCAGCTTCACCTCGCTACTCTAGTCTGATAACATCCACACTCCTCCATTTGGTCTTACACATTTCGCTTTCATCCTCATTTTGGCGTGATTGTGAGCGAACAAAAATTTTGATCTCGCGAGGCTAACCATAAAAAATAGCTTTCATTAGCCAGTGCCCTGTGATTCTTGCTCCTTTGGGGCTCATCTTAGGAGATGCATTGATGGAGAACGTAACTCTCTTTGATTTACTCCCTTGAACTGCTCTTGTGATTCTTTCGGAAGCATGAAGTTTGAAGTTTTGGGCAACATGAAAAAAATATTGAATTTTCAGAAATTCAATGATTTTTTGAAAACAATTCAATTCAAATTTCAGTGAAGATCTCAATATTCAAATGTTCTGTTCATATTTCATGGAAGTTCATTGTCCATTTGAAAACAATGAACTTACGAACTTACGAACACAACATTTGAATATTGAATTCTTTACTGAACATTTGAATTGAATTTTTTTCAAAAAATCATTGAATTTTTGAAAAAAATTCAATGATTTTTTGAAAAGAATTCAATTCAAATGCCAGTGAAGAATTCAATATTCAAATGTTTTGTTCTATGTCATGGAAGTTCATTGTCTTTAAAAGGTTTTAGTTCACTGTCTTTGAAGTAAAATGAGTGAAATAAATATTTCACTTAACATTTAGTCAGCACATTCGGCACTTCCATTACCTAAGAGGGGGTCGCAACTGGACCCCCTTGAGATAAGGGGGTGACCCCCTTGAGAAAAGGGGGTCGCAAAAACCCTGAAAATGTTCGAACGTGACGGTTGACCCTGATGGGGACCCTACTTCCCTCTCTGCAGCATCTGACGGTGCTTTCGCCTTCACTCGATCAG
>MU870663.1:0-24014 GCA_036418205.1 Ostertagia ostertagi | reverse complement strand
CAATTGTCTGCTCTACAAAATATCGTGTTCTACTTCCATCTATGTTTAACGATTTTCAAATTTGAGGCATGCGAAATGGGAGGTCCCGCAAACAAAAATTGACCAAACCGACAACTAGCTCTAACTTTATGTTCCCTTCGGAGAAATCAATCAATGATGTACCCTCTACTTACTCATGACCTCTTCTGAACATTCCACCCTTAGGTTGCCGAAAAAGGTTTGCCCTGTTTCTTTTCGAATTGGCCGACCGATAAGTCATGGCAATTTTCAAATTGAAATTCTTCCTCTGAAACGCTATTGTTTTATATCAACTGGTGTATCTTTTGTGAGCACTTCTTCTGCTCTATTCGCTCATTTGTTTTGTTTTGATGTTTGTTAGGAATTAGCTCGAATTTTAGGGTTTAGGAGTAAGGTGCTTTGTCCACAAAAGTGACCGCATTTCTTTGAAAGAAATTATCCTTGAGGAGATGAGAAAACCAACCAGGCGTACATTCCTAACTTAGTCACGACTTGTTCTTGAAATTCCACTAGTTTTTCAATGTCTCGGCTGTAAAAAAATTTCGACCTCGATCTCAGGTAATGGTGCTCAACCGTCGAGTTCTGGTTGAAAAACCGGGTCTGGAAATGGAATGATGCGACTTGTTGGGAAACCTAATAGTGTAATGTTTAGAAGAGGTCATGCATAAGTAGAGGGTACATCATTGATTGATTTCTCCGAAGGGAACATAAAGTTAGAGCTAGTTGTCGGTTTGGTCAATTTTTGTCGGCGGGACCTCCCATTTCGCATGCCTCAAATTTGAAAACCATTGAACATAGATGGAAGAAGAACACGATATTTTGTAGAGCAGACAATTCTCTTTGAATGGTATATAACTCTCTGTAAAAGCATGGGGATTTAGATCAAAATTTTCTGGTTGAAAAAAAGCGACACTATTTATGAGACAACCTAATAAGAACAGTCTACTAAGAGACAGGTTCGTGTAGAGCGGTATAGAAGGTCAATGGTTCCGCTGAGAAGACCGATAGTCGATGTCCCCTCGAAGTAGTGAAGTGGTTGAGGAGTACATTTACAAAATGTAGGTTAGCGAACAGCATTCGTTTTTGCAGATGCAAACTTAAAAGCTTTATATTCGAGAAGTTCGAGCAAATAATTGCTTTCATTACAATAATGACATGATTATTTCTTATCGTCATCAAGCTGGATGTCGTAGCTTTCATAGCCTTTAGATGCTTTAGCTGAAAAATGAAATGATCAAAATATCAGAGAAGGCCAACTCCTAATATAACTTACCCATCTCTTCCGCTTCCACAATTTGACGCAGTTGTTCAGGTAATAGCTTCACGTTGATGTCTGTAAAAACGGTGGGAATGCTACATCCAAACTGCCGTATTTACATATCAGGTTGCCATAAAAGGCAGGGATAGCCGAGTGGTTAAGAGTTAGACTCATGTCTGCACCTCTGAAAACCGCGAGTTCGATCCCTGCCGAGGTTAACCATGCCTTGCAAAAATTGCAAAAATGGTTCTAGTACCAGCGTCAGGCCCAGGTTGACAGGCCGGCTGATGAAGACCCCCGTCACAATAAGTATATCTCGAAGAGGTATCAATGACAAAGCTAGGACGTGGAAGACCTCGGTGTCTACACGAGTCGCAAGTGGCTCGCTAGGGCTGTCGTCGCCCAGGCGAAGAACACTGAAATGGATATCCTGTGAGAGAATGTTGGGAACACGGAGAGTTTGTCTTCAAGGTGGTCAAAGCCCTGCCATCGAGCTACTCAAGATGTCAGGTGGTGAAGAGTTCATAGAGCAGCAACGGCACCATCCTGGGGAAGCCGACTGTCAAACGGAGGTGGAAAGAATACTACAGTGCACTTCTGAGGAGGATGCCCCGTGAGGACAGTCCGCATGCAAAGGCAATGGCTGACCCCATGGAGGGAAGATGAGGTTCGTTGAGAAGTAGGAAAGATGAAGGTTGGGAAGGCGGTTGGTCCAGATGGGGTGCCAATCGAGGCATGGAAGGCGCTCGGAGAGTACGGGATAAGATGGCTCACCAGCTTCCTGAACAAGGTAACTGCGGAAGGAAGGATGCCGGATGCCTGGAGAACAAGTACTATCGTCCCCATCTTCAAGCAGAAGGGTGACGCGATGGACTGCTCCAACTACCGCGGGATCAAGTTGACTGCGCATACATGAAGTTGTACGAGCGACTGGTCGACTGCGGGAGCTGGAGCCGGTCTCCGGCACAGTTTTCGGGTTCATGTCACTAACTTCCACAACGGACGCTATTCTTCATACATAGGCATGAGGGTAAGAGAGCATCAGGCTCTTCTCACCTGGAAAGCGAAGAAAGTTCGACGCATCGCGACAGCTAGCCTCTGGAGAAGGTGTTAGGGAGAGGATGTGCCAAAGTCTAATCTCTTGATGGCGGGGACATGCACAGTGGGGGACTGATCAGCATACGTCACTGTGCACGTTGACAAAGTAGGTAGATCTTGAGGCCTTTCACTTCCTCTCTTAACACTAGATGTTGTCCGGTGTAAGGGCTCCTAGTGGAGGGGCCTGAAGACTCTCTTGACGACACACCCTGATAGCGGTGGAGCAAAAAAATAACTTCAAGCCGGAAGGTGAGGAGTGGCAGGAGTCTGGAACAGATGGCTGGCTCGGCCATTTGTTGAAAAGGCGAAGGTTCCCGAGCTGTAAGAGGGTACAGATGCCATCCATAGACTTAGCTTTAGGTGTGACAATGAGACAGAGCGGAAGCTTCGTTTGACCTTGTGGGGAAAGTTCCGGATGCATACGAGCGTGTAATTAAGACTGATAGAGGTCTGGGTCAAGGCGCATGGATTGAAATGTGGGGAAGTATATCTGGATATGCTATCGCGATCGAAAGTGCTCCCAGGGTGTTCAAAAGAGGGCAGAGTCCACATAGCGGTGTAGGCCTGCGACGCCATACGCACGCCGATTTTAGCTCTGACAAGACATGAAAGGCAGATTCACTCGGCTAAAATGAGGATACTGAGGTGGATTTGCGGCTAGACACGACTGGACAGGGTCACAAACGAGAATTCAGAGCGGATCATGCGTCTATCCTGTCAAGTGAAGATGCAGGCCAAACGTTCTTCGATGGTATGGACACTACAGAGAGTACAGAAACACCGATCAATGTTATCTGATTCATCCTGATCTAATGTCATCGCGACCGTTTAGCTGAACGGATACTGGTGCTAGTGGTATTCCGAAGCCCGTCATCGCTCTTATTACTCCAGGCGTCATTACTACGCCACTTTGTCCCTGGCATAATATTTGCTGCTTCCAGCATTAAAAGCGGCGAAGTATGAGTTTCCGGCTCGAAATCACAGTTAAGAGGGCGATCGCGAGTCACATAAAGAGAAGCGGCGTAGCACGACGGAGAGGGCACAAAACCGATGTGCGAGTAAGAGAAAATGAAGCGGCGTACAGATTCTTTCAAGCCGGAGTATTGCCGAGCTTCAGGAAACAGCTCTACCCCATCACTCAAAAATCGAGGCACTGGGTATATTTGAATAAGGTATCAATAAAATCGCAGGTTTCACTGCTCCCTGGTACTGTTTTCCACGGCAGGGGGTCCTTTTGCTGACTGAAAATTATTACGTTCTGGGGTAACGGATGTAACCGACAAGAGGAACGCGCTGCGCAGCTCGGAGAGGCAGAGGACGGTGGCAGCGGACGGAGTCGCGGCGTTGGTATCAGTTGATTGCTCTTGACGAGGGGAGGTCGTTCAGGGCGTGGAGCGCTTTTTGAAAACGGTTTTTTGCATGAAATAGGGGCAGGTGCAGTGAACACAGATCTATGGTCCATTTCCGCTAAATGGCCTTCTGAATGCCAAAAAAGGAGTGAGAATCATTTTGTTGGAAACTGCAGTTTTTACTTGTTAAAAGTGGTGTGTTTCATTCATGGCGTGGACTACTTGCGTAATGGAGGGTCTTCGTAAGGTGTGTCTCGAAAACATCGAGAAGTTTGGTCAAAATTGGAAAGTTGTCGTAGGATGATGTCATGCTGTGTACTTGTACATGTGAAAGAGCTTGTGGAAGTTCCTATAAGAGCATTTGGCCAACATCCTCCAGCAGCGTCGGTGGTGTAGTGGTTAGCGATGGGATTTCGATTGGCACGCTTGGTCTGGGTTGGTGGTTCGGATCCCCGAGGCGTCGGGCTTTTTGCATTTTTTGTAGGCACTTCACGATTTTCTCCAAATAGCACAGGTGTCAAAATGGATGTGTTACTAAAGACCAGAACTATTGATAACCCAGATTAGGTAAGTTTTCACCGAAAGCAGGCAAAAAAAAAGTTGTACCGTTGGAATTTCGCCGGATAGCGGCGGCTCCAAAAAACAATACCACATTCGTGACAAGAGCACCAATTTACCTCTGGTGCCAACGTTTCGAAGAAAATCATCTTTGGCATCTTTGGCCTAACTTCGAAAACTTGACATAAGTAAATCTTCAAGTATTCCCACTCGCTCGGAGGCGAGCTCCGCACGGAAAACTGGCAGAAAACTACTGCACTGTGGGTGACCCTCCGACCAACACCAGCTTGCTTGTCTGCTATAGTCTATTCGGCAGGAGCATCTCTCATTTTTTGAGGACTATCTAGATGATGTCATTTCCAAGAAGTTCATCGTCGAGCTTTACTTGCCACAGAGTTTACTTATTCATCTAGCAAATTTTCGAAGTCGGGCCAAAATCTTGATTTTCTTAGAAACATCGACTAGAAGGGTTATCAGGTGCCCTGATTCACGAATCCAATATTCGTTTCCAGCTCCGACATCATTTCGGGCCCCTATGACGTTCTTCGACGGCACCTTGGTGAAGTTTTTGCGTCACAACTTTCTCTCACCAGTTTTTGGTAAAAGCCCACTTGTAAGGGTTTTTGTAAGCCTAATTGTAATTATGACATCAATTGCTGGTGTTGGCGTTCTTCGGTGCCAATTTTGCGTCAAATCACAGTGCAAAATTTTTCACGCGGGTGGAATTTGACACCAAGACCATTTCCCACCTTTTGGCAGTCGAGTGGCATTATTAGCGGGAATGGCACAGTTCTGTTTCCAGGTCACGCATGCTCTTTCTAGGATAAAAACGCATTAATGAAAGCGTTCCGGCTCTGACGACCTTGTTCGTAAGGTGGTATGTACACACGTCACACAGCACACGCTGCGAGATTTCGTCGCTGACACCGGTCTGCGTCTTGCTTCCCCACACACTTTTTTGGATTGGAGACTAAGAGATCACATCTTGAGGTGCTGCATTGCTGAATGTTGGTGTTAATTTCGGATTCCAATTTATCTAATGCTAACTACTTGTACCATTGTAGAGGTAAAATTAACTTACACACTGATCTGCGATATTACTGAAAACACAGTAGTTAAGATATGCATTGCATTGACTTTTTGAAGCAACTGATTGTATGGCTGAGGAGCGGGTAGTGTAGTGGTAGAAAGGCTTGCAGGTTTGTGCTGCCTGACACGTCTCCAGCGCGTCAGATGCATTGACATGAATAGTTAAGAAATTTAGCATCCAGAGTTGGCGATCGTATCTGCGATTAGGCGAATAGCGTGTAAGGGAAGGGATTAATCTGACTAATGCACCTAGATGATTGAAAGCATATAGGCGGATAAGGAGATTAGGCGACTACGCGCATTTAGACGATCGCACATGGACTGGATGCGAGCAAATCGATTGCTGTATCTTCACTTAAATGCGCCTTACTTGCCTTACTCGGCTATCGCACTGTGCACGTTGCGCGACAGGTACATTGCTCGCATTTTTCGCAGGCCTGTCTGCGGCAAAACCGCCGCTTGCGCTGCTTCCACGTATCATACAGCGATGGGCAGCTCCTGTACAATTGACGCAAATTCTGTTGTCGTGGCTCTCGTGTGGAATGTGGCGCAGAGAAAAGACGGGAACAATCGATAACAGATATGGCATCCTTTGGGTTATTGGTAACAATACTTGAAATCGTTCCTGTCCCTCTATATCATCGCCTAATCGCCAGTCGCCCAATCGAATGCACGATCGCCAACTCTGAGCGCTGCTTCATTGATTCATTGATTTTGCGCGCGTTATTCGAGGTCCATTTCTCAGTTGGATCTTCTGACAAGAGGTCGTAGTGTGAGTGCTCTTCGAGGTAGGGTCAACGGGGTGTCCATGGCCTCAGTAGGTGGCACCCAAACAGCACCGATGGTGGGTGATGCTAGAAGTACGAACTACTACGAAAGGGGTGAATGCCAGGAGAACGCGTTGAACAATTTGCTCAGATCTTCCCTAAAACCCCTTTCTCACCCTAGACCTCAGTCCCAGCTGCTGTAGGTGGTTCATCCACTTGAATGTCCTCCTTCGCCCCCTTCCCCCCCCCCCCCCAGACGACATGAGCGCCTAAATGGGTTCTATACCAAAAAGCCGCTTATAAATTCACTTTCGCTCTGAATCACTTGAGTGTACGATAGCATTAAGAGGTGAAGACTGGAGAAGCGCCGAGACTAAATGGAAATTGTTAAGTTTCGTCCTCACCTTCTTCTTCTTGCCACATGGTACGGCAACGGCAATGCTTACAGGTAAAATGAGCTCTGCAAGAACCTGAAGTCACCAGTCAATGACATTCATGTCCGGAAGACACAGTGTTGAAACGAACCAACCACCTTGAAAACATCCATAAGAAGTGTGAAACGCTTCTCATTTATCACTTTTGTGTAAACCATCAACTTGATGTGTTGGTCTATCAGCATGTCTGTCTTTCCGCAGTGCATCGTGTGAGGGATGTGAGAGGCAAATTCAACCGCTCAGAAAGCAAGAAAGCAATTGATCTTACGGTATCAGGCGCTATCGCAATATACGGGGACATCTTCTAGAGGAGCTTCAGGGAAAATAAAAACGGCTCACGCGGGTGTGCATCATATGGCGCGATCCCATTGGCATTGGAGCGCACAGGCCGTAATTACCACATCCTGCTGTGGCCGGACAACTCGTCCGCGCAACACATTCTGTTCCGTTCCTCTTGCCTTGGCATCAGGCCAGCGAAGCTATCCGCTCTTTTTTTAGATCTTTGGGACTCAGCGAGATTTTTGAGACCCAAATTATCAGATCGATCAATTACTGAAGTCTAGTAGTTGAGTGATACGGACGAGTTGTCCCCGCAGCAGGATGGGGCAATTGCGGCCTGTGCGCTCTAAATGCCAATGGGATCGCGCCATATGACCGCCTCCCCTCGAGAGGTATCAGCTCTCCCAAATGTGTCAGGTCGGCTCGCCGCGCGCGGCCGTTGGTCAGTTGCCGCGGCAAACAGCGATGTGGCAGTCGAGCAGCCCGCCTGCAACGGCCAGCTGGCATTTTGCCGGAACCCCAGGATTAAATCGATATCACGCGCTCTAATTTGGATGCTGGGATGCTGTATCATAAGTGAGATTTCTTAGTTCTTCGCAGAACTTGATCTTATGTCCATGATTGTAAGTTATTGGAGTCTTATGCCACGCTAAACGAATGTTAGTAACACGACTTAAAGGACGAATTTACGATGGAAAAGCAACCCATTCCAAATTGAGGTAGAGATGGTGAGTAGTACCAGAAAGAAAGCGAAACCACGAAAAACGGCCCAGAACCGGAGAAATGGGACCCCTTCCTTGTCCGTTGATTTGAGCATTGATGGGACTCTCATCGCTTTGCCCTCTTCAACCCTACGCTCTCTCAGCTATCTAATCACTCGCCACCTATTGTACTACGGCGAGTGATCAGACGATCGGTGGGCGGAGATCGCCGAACTCGCCAACTTTGAGCCATGCTAGATCTCAGAGGTCAAATCTTTCGATGCCGATTGCGTGTCTGTCCGCACCCTCAAGAGATTCACCGCTCTCCCCACTAGGCGATTTCTCCCTTCTTCGACCTTCGTTCTTTCCGTGCAATCCTCCTTTAAGTGACGGCCCACGCAGCCTAAGGTAACACACATTGTATAGCATACATTTATTATTGACTGTAAAACAACAAACCACAACAAAGCAATTTGACGGTTTATTGATCGTTCAAACACCGTAATGTTGTTCTTCTTTGGAATAGATGTGAAGAGAGGAAATAAACGCCAGTAAATTCGATAGAAGTTGCTCCTAAGATAAGAGAAACACATTGAAGCTTTTTGTTTTAGATAACGATATGACGGCTAACACGCTTATGCAGGGAAGAGAGGAACTTCTGCAATTCCTGAGCAATTTTCGTTCTCCCCGAAGTTTCCGCCCTCCTAAGCCTAGTCTAGAGGATGTTCCATATTCTTACAATAGCGCCATTCCTTATTCTGGAACATTCGTTAAAGTGACGCCTCAAGAAACATGAAGTTAAACGGCAAAACGAAGAGAAGATATAGCGAATTAGAAAGTGAAAGGAAAAAGCGCTTGCGGACCAGATGAGAGTATATCAAGACCTCGCCGAGCGGACCCATACCTCAGCCGAGCACACGGCGCGAGGGGGCTCGGCCGCCGCGCGGCGCCGACCTGACATTGTCGTGAGACTTGATCGTCTCCCCCTTCCCTCGCGCATTGGAGTCTCTCCTCTCCTGTCTAAGGGCTTGGTCCTGTTTTTAACAAAAAACACATGATTTGCGCAGTTTTAAATGCATTACCATCACAATGCCCCCGTATATTGCGATAGCGCCCACTATTGATATGGTGAGGTGTGGCATTGTGATTACTCTATCATAGAAAAGATCAACTGAATTCTGATGAATACTCCCCAATGGGCGAGGTCACAAATGTAGGACGGCACCTGCGGATGCTGCGTCCTTTATGCAGGAAAGGGGGAAGCAGACGTTGCTGGGAAAGAAATGTGGTCTTGATAAACGACGGCACATCAGGAATAAAAGGCTTGGTTGAAGTAGAGTGGTCGTTGTAGAGGAATTGTTGTCTGTGCAAATTGAAGAACTCGGCCAGTATTTGAACCCCAAACCATGCGTAGCCCTGGATAGCGGCGCCTCTTGTCCATAGGCTGCCTCAGTTTGAGTCAAAACTCAGAGTAGTGCTTCAGCGGAATCGGACTCATAAGCCTAACTTGACAATTGTTTTCTTTTCGTGATTTAAGGAATATTTTACAATTACCTCAGGAAATTTACTAGGGAATCATTATTAGGAACGAACCATTGCTATTCCAGGATAATACAAGACGCCATTACTTAAAAACTATCCTACAGAGTCGGGCATTTGATCAGAAGAAGTGATGGACGTTGGAGCTCGAGACTGCTCAATGGTATCCGCGCGAGAAGAAACGGCCACTTGGCCGCCCTCCTTTACGTTGGGCAGACTCTTTGGCATACAGAAACAACGTGTATGATCCTGTGTCCCTTAAGGTGGCCGTACACTGGACAACGAAAGCCCAAGACCGCGAGCAATGGAAAAGAAGTTGGGACCCGCGCAAGGCCAACCGCCGTGCTGATCAACGGGTCGTCTAAGTATCTAAGTGAGTGTCGTATAACTTCGTTATGCAGCGTGGAAGTACATGCACCATTGGAAGCAGTAGTCAGGGGCCCAAGGAAACGAAATGTTGCGTTTTTGTGGTCAAAGGTGCGCTAGTTGCAGCGTACAAGGCTTGCCATTCCTTTCTGAGCCCCGCCACGGTCTGTGCTCCGCCCCCAGCAGCAGCGCCCTTCGATTGCCAATGTGACGAGATATTCCACTTCCAGAGTGTATCCTATAACTTTTCATGGGATGCGTGATCAATCAAAGCATGATGCTTGCTGAAATGATAGAGGCTATCAGCATAACATGTGCAAACGACCTCCTAATTGGTTGCTAGCTCGTCCATTATCGGAGGTCAACGGGCAAAGAAAGGGGTCCCATTTTGCGCCTTCTTGACGGATTTCTTTGCTTTTTTCGCCTGGAAGCATTATTCAGCATCTCCACTTCCACTATGAACCCAGTCAAATTGTATCTAAATCCTCTCTTTAAAGTATGTACGCAGAGGTCACGATCCTGATTTTTTCTAAACCGCAGAATCTCTCCCACCGCTCATTTTTCTCCTCGTGATTTCGTGAATGCATTGATGCACCGCGCGCTGCTCCATATGTGGAAGGAAATTCAAGAAAAGTGCAGGTCTGGACGCAGCATAATTTGCTCACCCGGGACAGTCTGAAGGTACACCTACGAGATTGTATTCTTTTGGAACAATCCTTAGTTTGCATGGAGTTGCAGAGCCCGCAAGACTTAGGTTGTTCCAGTTCTACGATACGAAGATGTGCAACTATAATAGTGCGCGAGAGCCTTGCCAGTGGTCCTGTACCCAAGCTGTCGCCGCTAATAGTTCTTGCAATTTAGTTGTCGATCTGCCGGCGCCCGTCGTTGAGCCATGCTCTCTAGCAGATCCCCTCTCCATGGCGCGCCGTGTCTCTACGTCGTACCACGGATGACACACTAAAAAAGGAGGCGCTCAACTTGAAGGTTCTTCATTATTTTTTTGTTGATTTTCTCGTTAATTTGTTTTTGACAGTCCCTTGCACACCCACACACACATTCATTTCAGCAAACTATTCAAATCTTGGTTCTTAGAAGACATTTTGACCTGCCTTCGGTAGATTCGATAACAGTCATCGACGACTAGTAGGAATGTGTTGGAAGCCGAAATGCGTTCTGTCTTTATTGGTCGATGCAACTTATTACCCTAATTTCCGGTGTATAAGCCCGCGCCGATTTCACGTAAAACCACCCCCGCTCGTGCAGTGTAACTTTGTACACCTTAGAAACCACCGCAAATTTGCCTATAGAGGTAAGTCGATGCCCTGATCACGAAAATGACTTTCATTTTCAGCGCTGGCGCCATCTGGCGCCAGTTGGCGCCACCTTGTCACGACCCTTGTTTTCGCCAAAATCGGTGTAAACTTCAGTATAGGGGTTATTTGGGACCCTGATTACGAATATGACATTCATTATAGGCGCTGGCGCTGTTTGACGCCTATTTTCTGCTCGTCTGCGCTCTCCAACCGAGACATGTGCACTAAACAACGTTAACGCCAAAAACGAATGTCATATTCGTAATCAGGGTCCCAAATAACCCCTATACTGAAGTTTACACCGATTTTGGCGAAAACAAGGGTCGTGACAAGGTGGCGCCAACTGGCGCCAGATGCCGCCACCGCTAAAAACGAATGTCGTTTTCGTGATCAGCATATCGAATTACCCCTATGGGCATGTTACGGTTGACTCTAGATGTACTCAAGTACACTGCACCAGTGGAGGTGTTTTTACATGATACTAGCGGGGGCTTATACACCGGAAAATAGGGTATTTGGACGGAAACTACTGTACTCCCTTTTTTCTTGGGCTTTAGAAAAGTTGCTAACATATTTGGTGTTGTCCTGTGAGAGCATGGAGGCGCGCGTTTGTCGAGCAGGTGGTTAAATCCTGCGCCTGCAACTGGGTTGCAGTGCGCAGCAGCAGAGATCTATCATCAACAATGTTCCACCATCGATGGAACAAGTGAAATCGTCGGAGAACACAGCTGGCTCAACAGAAGATGTTCAAGATATTGAAGTCTCAGTAGTACACTTTATTTCATCACATTGAAATTGTTTTATTGTCACGTCACAGTTCATCGGACGACAGGACAGTAATGATCTGTGCTGCAGGCCACAATCTGACAGATGTAGAGCAGGTCCTTGGTGCAGAACTCGTTGAACCAGAGCCCACTAAAATGATCAATGCATCGTACTCATGGTCGGGTGGGTCCCAAAAGCGTCAGAGCGGTCGACTGAGAACGCTGCACTTATGGTTTAACTTACCTGGCAATTGACACAGAAATCAGCGGAATCAGCAGCCTCAGTGTAACAAGAAACCGGCTATCTATCGCTAGTCGCTGGATCAGTTCTCTACTTGGGGTTCCTTTTGCCGTATCGTGCCATTTTGTTTCCTCCCCTTATTCACTTTTTATTAGTTCCATCTACTACCCGGTTTTGGTCTTTCAGCGCTGCAGTGTATTCGTAGTTCTTGTCGACACCCATTCCCATCTTGTATTTTTTCTCTCACTGATCCTCTTCTGCATTTTTTTATTTTCATTTTTTCTTTTCATTTTTTAATTTTTTCCATCCATCGTAAATTATCGTTTCCAGAATCAATGCGAGAGTAGTAGGCGTTTTAATCCTTTCTATGAACAAGCCTAAGCATTTCACTATCTGTGGGAATGTCTTGTATGCAATTTGGTCTCATGCAAGGGCTTGCGGGGACAGCCAACGTACGAGTCAGTGTTTTTGTCCTCCCAGACGAGTGTGCTAACAGTTGAGCCAATCACGGTAGGAGAGAAGGTTTGGCTAGCTGAATGGCGCACAATCCGAGATTTGATCCGCAATCCGTAGAGTGGTAAGCAGAGTCTACTGTAGCTACACTACTTCCACCCCTTCGGAGGGAGGGGGGGGGTGTCCAACGGAAGGCTCGTCGCTCTATGAAAAGGCAGAGACGCAGCAGATGAGTTGCAACCCACGCTGCGCAATGTAAGGCGCACTTAAGTACATCCTATTTAATTTGATGCAAAATCACCACATAGTGTTGCGACTCGTCCGCTATCCCGTCTGCGTCTGGCTTTTCGAGCATGACGGGCTTCCTGTCGGAAACCCCCTTCGGGCTCGAATGCTACTAAAATAATTTTGAATGGAAGTGTAACAGGTGTGGCGCATCCCAAAGGATCGATAAGTGATGAATGTTTGATTTTGTCAGATAAACGTGTAATTCCTTGAAGGTAGTAGTTTTCTCATTAACCACCTCTGCCACATTTTGTGGAGTAGTCTCCCTTGATCTGTCCTGCCCCTAATCTTACTCTGTTTTAACCCTGATCTGTCAAAGTTCTGGGGTTGAAAAGCTGAAATCGAAACCAAGCTGAACTCCATAGATTACGAATAAAGTGATGGTGACAGTGCCTGCGAGAATACCGACAAGCAAACAGTCTGTCTTACATACGAGGTTGAACCACCAAAGCCGTGTGTGAAGGGGGTCAAAATAGAAGAGGTCGTTTTCTGGAAACTCGGTAATGCTCGTGGATGAATGAACGAAACTTCGTGAAATATGTAGAATTCAAGTTCTACCCCCTTTCCACACCGACGGACTCTGGAGGCGGGGTTGGGGTGGTTCAAGTAGTAGCAGGTTCACCAACACGGTCAAACGGGGCGTCTTCTCCATAGAAGGAGGGCAGTCATCAGTTCCCCAAACATTTCAATGTGGGCCTGTAGATCTTACCTAATCATGAGTTTCTCTGAGTATCAGGGCTTGGTAAAGTGACAAACATAGACAGACGAAAATGGATGGGCGGGAAAATAGACAAACGTATTCTTAAAGCTCGCTCACGTGTTATGTGCTTTGCTGTACTCCATCCTGACACAGTCGCCTTGTTGAGAGTCGGGATAGTTTGGTGCCCACTGCTTGAAGTCCACATCTTGGATCTGAAGACAATCGCTACACTATGGTACTTGTACCTGAAGCAGGCGCAAAGGTTTGTGACATTTTAGAAGCGTTCAAGCGAAGCCAATTCTAATAGTGGGGAGGGGGGAGAAGCCCAACTGAACATAACTGGAATTCTCTTGTGTGAGCTCGGTTAATTGAAGAAAAAACTCGCGATAAACTGATACCGTTGAAATCAGAATGTAGAGGTGCTGAGTGGCGCACTTGTGAAAAAGAAGCAATAAAAGTCAAAAAAAACGAACGGCGTCCTCTTCTCCCATTGAATTCAAATTGGAGAGTTACCAGGTTACTCAGCTTCAGGTAAGTGGTGCAACGTTTTCTTGTATTCTAAAGTTGAGAGTATGTCCATAAGAAACGAAATCGAAAGCTGATTAGTCATACTTCAAGGTGAGGCGGCTTGATATGGACGGCTCCCCTTGAAGGTAATCCACGCAACTCGTCCAGGATGCGGTACGCATGGATTCCGCTGGAAACTCCTTTGACTCATAATTTGTGATGGGCGCTGTCTGCTGCGAAAAGGCCACGTATCGTCAAACTAGACCCTTCTATGCCCTCTTCACTACCCATATTTCTCATTCGTAAACACAAATTTTATCGCGAGCTCTGCCTTTAAGTACAACAGCGGATGGAATCTGTCAGATCTATGAAGTTGACACTATTCCCAAACCCATTCTGGTTTCTCTGTTTATAGTGATATATTTTGGCTGATGCAATTTTCTTGAATAGGAAACATACAAGTTCCTTCATTGTGGCCTCGATTAAGCCGCCACGCGTATTTCGACTGATCCAGAATGGTAACTTCACTCGCATCACTAAATCACGAATTTTATTTCACATAAACTTATTCATTTACATAATTCATTTATTTCACATATTTCACATGATTGGCACTTGTTGAAGTCTGCTGAGGATAAATCGGTTGTTCATTGGATGGGAGCAAGCTAAAGGAAAGCAAAAAGACTTTATCATGAAGGAAAGTTCCCAAACCTTCGATATGATTTTCCAGTGGGCAAGCAACGACCAAGATAGAGATCTTCCGGACTGGTTTATCCCGACACTCGGCCTTATGCCGGCAGAATTCGTGTGCTCGTGGTACGGCATCGGTTGGATATGCTAGAACATGGCCCATTTGATGTGGAATGTCTTTTGGGATTGAGAGGCATTAGTATCAGCATCCATGTGATCTTGTGGTGCGTATTCGCGGTGGGGGGACGGATCAACGGGTTATGCGTCTCTTGATGTAGTTCGGTAAGGCTTGAAGAACGGGAACCAGCGTACCTTCACCCAAAAGCCTCAGTCCTTTAATCTGAGGCATGACTCGCTCTAATATGAGATATGTCCCGTACCTATTTATCGTATCGCTTCAGATGACGGTGTGTAGTGTCTGTCATTCCGAATGACAACGACTGGTAGGTAGAAGTGTACGATAGTGTTTTCATTCTCGCTTATCACAAGCTAAACTACCATCTCTGTTACTAGCTAGCGCTACAAACTGCTGGTCATCAGATTCACTTGAACGCCATCGTCACATGTGTGGTGGAGTCTGAATTGCAGAATTCCCTGGCTGTCGCCGTATGAAGAGAGTAGCTGGGTAATGCGAACGCGGCTAAAATTGAGGGCCTTCTATTTTATGTGGTGAAAAGGCGCTGTGTCGAAGAGACATTGGACGCCGAAGTGAGACATCAGACTTGAAGGTGAAAGAGCGTAGCGAGTAAGCGGGAGATAAACAGCAAAGTATAACCGTTGCCTCGCTCAAGGTTGAAGTGATAAGGCCCTGTTGTCCTCGCGCACCTTTGAGCCGCAAAAGCTGCACTTGTTCTGATATTGGAAGTAGCTCTACCCTATTTACGGAAAGGCTTGGTCCTGTATGAACTTGAATTGTGCCATCAACTTGACAATTGCTATATCTCAATATTCGTTTGACAAAATAAACTCAAAACGATGGACATGAGAATGGAATGCTTTGTTCGAGTCCCACTATAAAACTCACTTTTCATGAGGAAATCTGATTTCTCCTTGCTGTCCACAGTGGGCAGGCTTCCATTGAAGTGTCGGTGGCAGCTTCGTTGAGCAAGAGGCTAAAATGAACTATGAGGTAAAGGTGGATTTTACGATGAAAGGTAGACTAATGAAATAGGTTAGACATGCTCAGTAGTGTACGAAAGAAGAAAAAAACAAGAAAAACTGCTCAGAACACGATAAAGGGCCCCTTCGTGTCCGCTAATTTCTGCATCAGGTCCCTCTTCACACCTACGCTCTTCTGATGAGTTGCGCTAGAGGCTCAGACAAGCAGAGAGGAATTGGCCCCATCCACGCCAATGAGCGCACCAACTGGCGCATTGCGCGGAAGGGCATGCCTTAGCTCGCTGGCATATCCCTCAATGCGAACTAGGCGAGGGTCGCAAAACTAAAGGTTACAACCCAGGTAGAGGTTCGGGGTGAACGCGTTCATTCGGTCTGCATTGCACGGAAACCGACCGATAAGAGCGCTTGGGCCTTGCAAAGTAAGCTGCTGAAGCTGCAGATTTTTTCTCTTATCAGGCTGTTGTCTGGCGCTCTCTCATCTGTGTGCGCTCTCTCGCCTCATACTCTCCTCTCCGCGCTTAGTCTCTCATTCCCTTAGCACAGCCGATTAGGAAGGTGAGTGAGCCCTTAACCTAAGCGTTTTCGACGGATTCTTTTCCTTTTTTCTTTACTGCCGACTTCGCACCAATACATTCGCATTCGTGTACGAGAGCCACACCAATGTGACCCCGGGGCATGCCTTTAAGAGGTCCAGCTGTCTCTTCACTAAGTAAGTTTCTCCTTCTTCAGGCTTCGCCCTTGTCGTTGACTCCTCTTTGAGTATTTTGAAACCGACTTTCTATGGCCCACCCAATCATTGGCATAATCACATGGTAAGCATGCGGTCAATTAGTAATTCATGAATGATCATAGAGCTTGTTACAGGCGGATTGCTTACATTTGCACAATTTCCAGTGCCGAGGTTGAAGGCCACGGCAATTTGCCGGCTCTACGTGCTCAAGGACATTGCCATGTCGGTGGATATAATCGTGGCCGTCAAGATCCACTCAGAATTCATTGCACAGGGAAAGCATGCTTTCAGTTCCACCACAAATTTTGTCAGAGGTGGGTGCATGGCGCCTCTCAAGAAACTGTTTTAAAGCCAATTTTCCATCCTTAGTTCTTCTTATCAAACAGTGCATCTCCTTGGCCTGTCAGCTTTGTGATCTCTCGCGACCAATACATCATTAATCACACTCATTAAGGGTGTGTACTCATGTGTTGTCCATCATTTTTATGGTCTTCTATTTTGTTTTTCACCTTTCATCTCCCTTTTTGCTTTTATATTTCATGTGCTCTTTTCGGGCCGTATTTTAGCGCAAGGAGCGTTGGGAGAAGAATTTTAGTAAGCGCGCCAAAGGCGATTTCAAAATCACGTCGAACATAATGGGTTACACAAACTCTGGAAATCAGTACTCACTGTTAATCCTTTCGGGCGCACTGAAATCGGGTTCAGTATCCTCTCGGGCCTCGTCAACTCCGAAATGATGGTTGTCGTGGTCTCCGGCCTACAAAATGCCCCCCTCCCTTTCTCCGAATCCGCCGTGTTTACCTATCTTCTCAATTGCCTACTCGCCTTTCTACTCAGTTGTGCTTGTATTTAATTGCTTCAAATCCATTAAATGACCTTTTTGAAAAATGACATGCATACTAGACTAATTTCTTCAAAGGCACAACCCAGGACAGAAAATCTTGTAAACGAGTCTCTGGTCTGTAGGATAGACTCCTAGATCGCCTCAACAGGAAGGATGGGGTATCCCAAGGTTAGCTGCAGCAGCTGCAATATGACCCGTCTGCTAGCAGCCTGTCGTCTGGTGCCTCTCTTCTCTTGCGTGTCTCCCGTCCCACTGTCTGTCCGCGCCTAGTCCCTCAGTGCCTCAGCGCAGCCGCATCACGAAGGTAGAGAAGCCCTTAACCTGAATGTTCCCACGAAACTTTTCCCTTCTCCATGCGCGTCTATTCTATTCCTAGCATTTCGTAACAAGAAGCATACCATTATATCTGGGTGTGTTTTCATCTTAGCAAGAAGCGCTTTGGGCTGATTGAGGTGTGAATTTCTCATCTTCATGGGCAGGGTCCTGCACTTATGCTATGGATTCAGACGTAGAAAGCGTGCGAGCGTTTAGTGACCTAGTGGTTAGATGCAAGCATGTGAGATTTATGGGAACGATGCTTCTTCCCTAAGTATTGCGCCCGTTCACCTCGATCACGCTCTGGCATGAAGTTTGAATTATTTGATTCCTTTAGCGTTCTCTCATTCTCGTTCTCTCTGAGCTGTATGTTCACAGTTGAAGTAGAAGAGCGATTTTTTCTGAATGCTTAAACATTTTCTCTTGAATGATGAGAAGTTCTCAGCGTTCATCAATCTCTTTTGGGATGCGCCACGCCTACTACTTCCGATAGAGTCGTACTGCCATTTGGATGTGATTAGTCCCAACAAATATTGATGTTTGAGGGAGGCGGTTGGAAAGAAGTCGTTTTGGTTTAGCTCTGCAAATAGCCTCCTTAATACACAGTATTGATTTTGGGACTGTGTTAAGATGTCTCATTTGCCGCCACAAATTTCTGCTCCTGCCCTCAAATTTTCCCCTATCCCAAGATAGTCCGTCTTCCTATTCATCCAATTTTGATAGGTCTTCCTTCCCAAAATCGACCATTCCGCTACCGAGATCATAGATGCGACCCTTCCCATAGAACTAGGTGTAACCGACCTGGATTGCAGGAAGTGTGGACTTTCTGTAGCATCCTCCTGCAGGCACGTCGTTCTTCGCTGTGAACGCCTTGTAATAAGTGGGACAGAAGCAGTTGGCTAAAATATTTTATCGATAATCTATCTATGCATAGATTGTTATCATCAATCTGAAATTCAAAATTAGGAGATTCTATCAAATATGAAGAAAGTACGAACCTTTGCAGAATAACTGATGCAACTGGCGAACGTCCACTTTGGAATGGCGGTTCGTAAGCGCATATCCTGGACTTGCTAGCGTGTCGAGCATCATGACAGGAGCACCGTGAACTTGTACGTACTCTGCAGGACAACGTCGTGAATGAGAACAACTTTGCGTTCGAGTGACATGGTGGGTTTTACAGCTTCGTTATCTCATTGGAGCCTAGTGAAGTCTTTAGAACGTGGAGCGCGTTTCGATACGGTTTTTGCATTCAATTTCACGACCATCTTTATGAGATCAGACCCAGACACAATACTGCTCCCAGACCTATGCCTAAAATCCTTCTCAAGACTCCTTAATCTTTCCTCTTCTTTCGCAGTGTCATCGCTCACTAAGAGCAAGTGCACATAATAGCCGTGTGGAAGATTAAAGCGCTAAGTTGCTGAGTTCACAGCAGACCTCTCTCTCCTCCGTGCTAGAGGATATCTTTTCTTGAGCACGCTGTGCGTCCTGCGCAGATGCCCACAGGTGCTATCCTACTTTTTTTGGAGTGCTATAAGCATAATGAGAGAAGTACCGAGAAGACTTGACAAATACTACCCCTGTGTCCCTCCCCCTACTCTCTCCATCCAATGGAGTGCCACGACTCTTTCTTCTCCACTCCTACTCTACCTACTATTTCCTCCCCTTTACCCCTGAGTTTCTTTTCCAGAACATCCAAGGTATGAGGGGTAAATTGTACACCAACTCGGGAAACTTCGTTAAATTTCAAAAACATCGTCCACCAATCTTGCCGAAAAATCTTTGACGATTTACTCTGTTAAACTTCCTCCTTTTATGTTCGATTGGGCATGGATTTCTCATCAGAATTATTGGATTTAGCATAAACTCCTCTTCTTTTTGACACTTAACATACAAATAACATTCAGGCAGTGGAAGTGCACGTTTTCATCCCATCTCTATTCTAAAATGAAGTAGGTACATGGATCATTGAAGTGTCTAAAGGCAGTGATTGTGGTAGGTTTTGGACCGGTTTAGAAGAGAGCTGGTGGTGCTCAATGATACGTCAGTGGCAAATAAAGCAGAGAAATCGGTCAAAAAACAACAAAAAACAGGCCCCCTTTTTTGGCCGTTCGGTATTCACCCATGAACAGGTAACATTTCAAAAAGCGGACGTATGAACACCGCAACGCGTTTGGATGCCAAACCACGCTCCAATCGAGTTGCTCCAGTTGTGCCGCTGCTGGCAACGCAGCTCGTCCAAATCACCAACTAAACTAGTGGGCGGATCGCTTTTGGGGGCGGAGTGCTTTCGAAGTCCTGCTCAGCAACCAGCGCACCTTTCGTCGTGAAAGCACCACACCTCGCTCCTTGGCAGCTTCAAGCAATTGCCTCGTGTGGTGCACATGCTTCCCCGATCGGGAAAGCCGGGGATCTTTTTCCTATGGGGGAATCAGTGCAGGGTGAGCCATTCTTTTCAAATAGAACAAAAAGGAATACGGAAAAATCGGGCTATCCGGTTCGCAGAACATATGGGCCGAGAGCGGAGAAGCTGTAACTCGTTCACTGCCACTGGCTGCACGAAGTTATACGAATTTCTTCTTGAGATATCAATCAAGAAATCTTAACGGCACCTTTTCACACTTTCACTACATCGTAACTTTCGCGCCAATACTTCGGAATTAAAATTAGCTGACTCATACACCTGGGACATTGAATTACTCACTGCACCTCACCATATGCGTTGCCGGAACTACCTCTTACTTTTTTTGTGAGCCCCCTTGACTCCTCCCAGGCGTCCGTGAAGTGCCCACAGAAAGTAGTTTTTGAGGGTTGTTCCTTTTCGGAATCTGACCTTAAGATGAAGGGACAAAGCGAGTTTTCGTGCACGACGCCTCAAGTACAGTGCCTTAATCTGGATTAAGGTATAGTGTGATACAATGTGTAGTCAGCCAGACTAATGAACTTTGGTTCAAAACATCTCTTCCTCACAACTTTTTTCTGTTTTGAAAGTATAATAAAACTAATGGTGCCTCACCTACTGTGATAATAATTCCACCGTCTTCTTTGAAAGTCGCTGCTTCAACTGTTGGATCATTGTAGTTTCCAGTCCTGGAAACCATCTTATAGGAAGAATGCCAAAAATCTCTACCTTCTTCTTTATTACCTAGTTTCAATATTAGTTATAGTTTGAAAACCATTGCCGCCTTTTCTTCTCGCTGAGTATACTAGGTCAAATTATGAGTTAAAGGCACACACTGCGATTGCATGGATGTGGACCATTGTGCTCCGAAGGTGAGAGGGATCTATTTGTTTCCAGCCGGAGCAGGATGATTAGGAATATTTGAAAGGACACCGAACCCGTTGAACATATGGGTGTATTCACTTTTACAATTAGCTCTTTTTTTGTGAGCTCCTCCTTTGCTGCATGAATGGAGGGGCCACCACTCAAAATGCCTCCAGTGGTAGCAATGACCACGTCCCTACGTTTAGTGTAAGCTATAGGTTTATGGCTTGTCGACGATGTTTGCTCCCTTCATGGCTGGTCGACCAAATAACAAATCTGATTTTAATTCTCCGCCTGTACTTGGGCTTTATGGAGTTAGTTAAGGCCTCATGAGGCCTTTCGGAAAGCTTTCTTCTCTTCATAGACAGCTGGAGCAGAAACACTAGAGGGGTAGTCATAGTCCATGCCAAGAAGTAGGCTCAAGGGTGGCGCCAGAGAGGTGATCTCTATATGCGGCCTTGGGGCTCTTTTTTTCCGCCAGTAATTGCTAGGCGGTAAGCAGCGTGGTCACTCGCACATCATGAATTCTTAGAAAAATTGTGCATTAAGTCTTACCCGCGGATCCCACGTGGAGAGAAATCTCTCAGTCGGCAATTGTCTGTACGCCTATTCTGGTACCATCAATGTTTGAGCATTAACGTCGGACGCCAAAGTCAACCATCTCATTGCAACCTTAAATGTAGTGCCGACATCTGCTGTTTGCAGCAGACTGAGAAGCGCACACCCGGTTTGAGGACGTGGGGCGCTTCGGCAAGAGGCGCATCACGGTAGCGGAGCAAACAATGGAAAAGTGGCGGGAGTGGGCTTCGGTCGGCTTCCGCGTGGCACCCAGGTGGGCAGTGCGAGATAAGATAAGAGAGAATTGCATTTCTTCATGTACGGGTCGATGGCCAAACAGTTGATCCCTGCTGTAGACGTACACGCTCCCACCAGCGCCTACTATGACGCCGTTGACGAGGACTTCTATGACCAAATATCAAAAGTCATCCGCACAAAACCCCGTGGCGCCAGAGTAATTGCCCGCTGGCAATTTAATCTTATCGCTAGGTGCAGCCGTTTCGGCGAGGCTTGTGTGCGTACTGTTCGTGGCGAGCGGCACCATTAGGATTGAGATCTTAGCTGAGTTCGTCGAGCAAAAGGGGGGGCGGTGGTGTGTTTGTAGAAAACTTTTTTCCAGGGCAATCGGTGGACCTGGCGCACCCCCAATGGGATAGGTAAACAGCGCTGGATCATATCCTAGTCAACTATCGGGTCCGACCACAGGTTGCTCAGGGCAACGTTCAAAATAAGCGGAAAATTAACGGAGCGGCGGCTCAGGACAATAGCCCAGCAGTCTAACATCAAGACGAAGGTCAATTCTGACATCGTCCGACTGCTAGCCCCCACGGTGTGCAAACCCACTAGAATATTCGCCACCGTTGACGACGAGTACGCAAACCTGTTGGCCGAGGTGACCGCGTCGTTACAAAGGCCACAACACGCGTCACCTCTGAACCGCGACCGCGTCTGACTCCCGAGACATTAGAGCTGCTGAGGACGAGGAAAGCTAAAGTCGCCAACATTAGCCACCACGGAAAAAACGTCCTCTATCGAAGGATTCGTGGAAGAAAGGCGAGGCACTGTCACTAGATCGGGTGAAGTGGAGTTTCTCCTTGCTGGTTGCGCGGATAGCAGGCTCTCTGCGTGTGATGTTCGACCGCACGAAGCAATCCCGAGCGTTGGAGGACTCCACTACGCTGCTCATTCACAAGAAAGGACCGCAGCACGATCTTAACAACTTCCGCCCAATATGTCTCCTGTCCCAGGTGTTGAAGGTCTTCTCCACGCCTTGTCCTCAAGAAGCCGCTACATCGACCAACACATGAATGTAGAACAAGCCTGCTTCCGTCTTTTCCATTATCGATTCATTCACGTAATATCACAGCTGACGGAACGTTGCCGCGAGTACCGCACCCCACTGTGTCTTCTGTTTATCGATTTCAAAAAGGCCTTCGACACAGTGGAGCATGAGAGTGTATACAACGCCATGCGCGAGTGCGGTATCCCCGAGCCCTATATTAGAATCACGCGGCTGTGCAACACGGACTGTTACACCATCATCTTCATCGAAGCACAGGCCCCAGACAAGGCATGATTACATCCCCCAATTTGTCCGCTATTGCGCACGAGAACATCATGAGGCGAATCTCGTTGCCCGGAGGAGTGAACATCGACGGCGTTCGCTTAACGCATCTCCTCTTCGCTGATGACTGTGTTCTGATAGGCGAGGACCCCGCCGACATTGCGCAATCCCTGAGCCTCATCAGGCAAGAAGCCGGCAAAATCGGGCTACAAATTCATTTCGGCAAGACTCACTGGATGCACAACGAACAGGTTCAGTACCAGCCGATTCCTCCCAAAGGCCAGGAGATCGAGCGAGTCTCCTCTTACGTGTATCTCGGCAAGCGGTCAACATGAATAACGATCTCACGCTCGAGATTAGCCGACGCCGCAGAGCGGGCTGGACCGCTTTCAATAAACTTCCGAGATGTACTAACTTCTAAACACGCAGACCCCAAATCAAAGGTGACGTCTTCAACTCGCATGTTCTTTCTGCATTGAAGTACGGGTGACATGTGGAGAGAAACTCGCAGTCACGTAGAGAGCCTTGGAGAGGGCCATGTGGGATGCTCCGCTTGCAGACCGCATACCAATGACATTGTCCGCGTTCGAAGATGGTGAAGGACGTTGTCGATGCCATCTACAATTCCAAGCTAAGGTGGGCCGGTCATGTGGCTAGATTCAACGATGATCGCTGGGCCAAGAGAGTGACAGGTACCCAAGGGGGAAAACAGGATCTCTAGGCGGACCCTACACCCGATGGGCAGACCCCTCGTAAAGTTGTGCGGCCAGCAGTGGCGCAAAAGAGCTGAAGTGGAACAGCATGGAAGATTAGCGACCTGCGTTTCTGGCGTGCCCGTGACGAATAGGGTTCGAGAAGTTTTCTTGTTACTCCTTGTGGAGTAAAAAAATCCGTCCCTGCATTTGCTTTTTCTTTAGTCTTGTTCTCTTTCTTCAAAAATTCTATTCGTTGATTTACCAGTGCTATGAGTATGCTACTCATGGTTTTCGGTATACTGTCGTGAATATACATGTAACAAAGTATTGTTTGTTGAATCTGTGCACACCTTCTATCAATTTCCGCTGGAGAAAGAAACCGATATAAAGGAAGCAGCTAGTTACGCTACCGTATTACTGTTAACTCAATATAATGAACCCAAACAAAAAATGAATATGCACCTGTGCTCAGTGGCATTATTGAGCTAACAGTAATATGGTAGCGTAACCAG
>MU870662.1:12631-24492 GCA_036418205.1 Ostertagia ostertagi | reverse complement strand
CTCATAGTTCGACCCGTTTTTCCAAGGCATACGGGGGTGGTCAAAAAAGAGACACTTCACTTTGCATTTTAAACAGTACTAATCACACTTTGCTAGTCTCAAATCGACTGTCTGCAACATGATATCAAAAGCACATCCCAATCTATCAATAGTCGTCATAGTAGCTTTCTGCACCAACATCATCATAAGAATTGTCATGGAAACCTTATGCACGGTGCGAGCTCAACGTGGTCCTCAACGGATCGTGGACCATTACGACATTATTTGAGTCGAAAGGGGTCTCGCATGTTCAGAGCTACTGTCCCTAAAAGCGATTCACCAGTGACCCTATTCAAGAAATTTCGTAGAAGCTTCAGGCTGGAACGATTACGGGCTATACCTCTCGAATGAACGGTAATTGAAAATGACGTCATATTTTGAGGACAGTGAGAGCAGTGAAGGACGGCCTGTTTCTACCTATGAGGAGACATCCAAGGGATATTTTGCCGTAAAACTTCCATCAACAGCGGTACCCTGTGCTACGAAAAGTATGATGAAGTGTGCCCTGGGCAAAGTGTTTTTTATTGACCAACACCGTATACTATTGGGAATGCGGCATAGTGTGTGCCAGCAAACATCGGTACTTTATACTTTTTTCGCGCTTAGTAGACAGATCGCGTGAAACGTTTAAAGGACGTAGAGAAGAAGCATTCAATCTTTCAGCTCGAATCACGGCTCTTTAATCCTGTGAGAGTCGTGCATAGCGAAGTACCCACAACTGATCGCCTGTCAAAGATATACAACATTTCCCACTAGAATAAGATACGATTCCGAGATGTTTGCTTGATCACTGGAAAATATGAGTCCGATGGGTGCTTGAACTAGAAACCACTGGAGTGTGACAGATCATCACAAACGCCGCACTCTGTGAAAGCTGTGTGGACTCCGCGCCAAGCTTTGCACGGCCTTTAAACCTGTAGTACTGCGAAACCTAAGCACACAACACCTTCAGGAAAGCTACCCTAGGATGCAGCGTGGCTCGAGATAGTAAGACAATGAGATTTTCTCAAAATCTGCAAATGGTTGTAGGGGCTATACATATTTGCTGGTACAGGATGGGAGCATGTCTATGGTGAAAAGCTACAGATAAGGCTGACAAAAGCATAAGAATATCCTCCAACTCGTTAGCTTGTGCCATTCGCGGTGCTGCTTTCAAACTAGAAAATGGTGAATGTGATTATTTTTTGATATTAATGATAGGTCAAATGAATTAGAGACCAATAGAACGAGCTGATAAGGTGCTTCATAAGGGGTGGTTGATGGATTACATTTTCAATAGGCAGGAACGCGGTTACGGGTTTGAGTAGGTAACATTTATTTTAAGAGCCCAAGACTCCGTAGAGAGAAGGTAACAAAATACATCACATCATACTCAACTGCAAGACGGCTAACATGGCCCGAGCAGTATTAGATGATCCTCCTATTGTATAAACGAGGTACGTATTTAGCTTAATGAGGCACCTACTTTGGCCCGCCCCGGAATAGCTTCGGCTAGTTGCGTTGGCCAGGCTGACCCTACTCTGCTTAGTTCTTCTTTTTTCTGGAATAGGCGCCGGCACTGCTGTGCCTTGTCGTGAGGGTGTTCGAAGTCTCAAATGTCCTTATCCTTCTTTGCTTTGAAGGTGATTTTTTTGTTTTGGGGTTTCTGGCGGTCCACTCATCAGCTTTATCGACACGATGGGTGGCCCTTGGTTCTCCAGCGGTTTCTTTCTGTCTTTATGGTTTTTATCCATAGTCTCTGCTCTTCGGTGCTTCATGAGAGTCGGGCTGTTCCTACTTTGTTCAGCTAATTCTTCCCTTTGCCCTGCTCAATATTATTTACTGGTCATCCCACGAGTGCTTATGTTCAGGGTGTACTGTTTTTTTGTTGTTGTTCTAGTTATCCTGACACGGTTCGGTTTGTTTTTCTGGTTGTTGCCGATGGTGCGCCTCGAGTGCATATTAAATAAATAAATAAATAAATAAAATAAATAAATAAATAAATTAAATGTAACCTCTCCTCCAAAAAGCGTGAAAGTGTCGGCTGCGGACCAAGCACACAACTGACTGGTTAGAAGTTTGCTCATAGTGATAGCTGATTTCTGGTAAATGATAGTTGTAATTAGTGACAATCGATAGAATACAACTGCAACAGGCTAATCATTTCATTGGCAGAAAACATTAACATTTTTGTGAAGGCCGTCGTCACTTGTGGTGCATGGTCTGCACCCGACACTTTCTCGCTTTTGAAAGGGAGGGTTTTCGTACATTGATTATGTATGTCTGCGTCAAATGAAACGATAATGAAGCCGTCGAAATAAACAAATCGCCAACATAGTCGGGAAGCTCGCACGACTTCATCTATCAATCTTTTGCAACTGGATGATTGTGAACTACTGTAACGACTATATAAACACTCCCGCGCGCACACGCGTCATTCCATATGATTGTGTAGTAGCTGGAATGCCACGAATTTCTGATAGGCACTGGTGCGCCACGCACTGTGGGCTCTTCTACGGTTCGCCATTGTCAGTACGTCGAGGGAGGGAGTTGCAGATGGATACTTCATGAAGCTTTGAGCCAATGGATATTATGTGACGTCGGGTACAAGTCACTTGGACAGAAAGCGATTTCCTCGCAATTTGCAGCGCGGAACATTTTTCGCTGCAGGAACCTCAGGTCCACCATGATCAGCGGTGGACCTGGTTCCCGCAGCGAAAAATGTTTCGCGCTGCGAAACGCGAAAAAGTCGCTTTCTGTCCTAGTGAACCACACCCTGTAACATCTTCGTCGAACCGCCACATTTCACTTGGTCTGTCTGGCTTTTCGAGGATCGATTTCAGCAGTTGCTAGAGATCTACATCATTGACAGATGACGGGAAAACAGGCAAGAAGAAGTTATTCTTATTTCGTTATAGTAAAGTATTACAAGCTTAGATCATGAATTAATAAATTACAATTCTCAAGTAATTTCACCGTAATTATTGTAGTTATGTATAGTCACACGACATCCTATAATAAAGTATTAACTATAAATCGCGAATCACATGTAATTCAAATCCTGCAACTCTAGCCCTAACACAATGCTAAAACTCGTACTCGAATATGTAATACATGTTTGAGTTGAAGTGAGGTACACGAAACTAGCACTATTTCTACTTGTACTCTTCCATGAACTTCGTATGGAAGGACTTAAATCGATCCAACATTTCTTTCATTAAAGCCGTCTGTGGAAGAATTGTCGTTCTAAAATAGAATAATTTAAAAGAATGAAAACATCAAAATCGGAAAAAGCGAAGGAACACATAGAAGGCAGCTTGACGCGGCATGCGCGTCTGACCCTTAGGATGCAAAGGACACTCTGACGCGCATGCGCATCAGGACTTTCCCACCCAATTGTTTCGCACTTCTTGCCGAATTTTTTATTTTATACGAAAAACATTAACATAACTGTGACAAAACACATGGCCGCCAGAATGGTCAAATATGCTTTGATTTAGTAAAGATTTTGTTCTGCAGAATTTCATAATTTCCTTTTGATGCCATATGCGTACATAGATTTAGCAGAAATCAAAAATTCCATTAGGTTTCATGGAATAACCGAGGTGAAGATACTTTTCACGTCGATCAGAATTGATAGTTTTCATTTCCATTTTCATTATGCGATCCTTTGGACAAAATTCTACTGGTAATTATCTATCCAACCTTAACGCTCCCATCATAGCTGGAATGACCTTGTGCTGTTGAGGTTTTTGGGCATTTAACATCCAAAATAAGCCTATGTAAGATGAAGCGCGCTTGCAGAATTACTCCCGTCCCACACCGCCACAATAGTCAGAACACGCAATGTAGTCAACATTTTAAATCAGAACGGTTGCACTACTCACCGGAAGTGATATGTTCCTTCCTTCTGGCCGAAACCACTACCTGGCACGATGCAAACACCAGTCGCCTCTAACAACTGCATGCATAGAAGAAATCGGGTTCCATGTTCAGAGACTAAATAAAAAAATAACTCACAGAAATAAGATAATGTCCCGAAATCAGAACTAAAAGTCTCAACATAAACATCTCGTTATTCCCTGAAATCTGATTTTGAAACAAGCTGTGTGATAGCGACTTCAAGACGGAAGAGCATAAAAACCTGACCCAGGTTCAAAATATGCATTACTCGCATGAGAGAATTGAAACGTTGGCATGTATGTCACCTGGCTCCCGTGAGTTGATGCATAGAATCAGAAGAGTGCAAAGGAGTTCTTATTCAGGGCTCTCTATTTGAAGTTCAGAACCAAATCGCCTAGAATATCTGTGACAAATTAAAGGGAACGCTAACATGATGGAAATAGCCGTCCACGATGGTCTAAACGCTATGGACTCGCTTATGATCTGGAAGAGCTGGCGGAAATGATGGCGTTAACTTGAACTGAATCGCACAAAGACTGGCAACCGAGTTGTGCAACAATGGGAAAAGCTTCAAACAAACAACAGCTTCGAAGTTAGCGACTTATAACGAACAGACTTTCACCAAAAACATCGTGGAGGAAAAGATGACGAGATGAAGATTTGATGACGAAACGAAAGCTGAAGAAATTGAAGGTGCGGAGGCCCTATTTGTTAGAACGACAGCCACACGGAAGCCGTCTACAGCTAGTGCACCCTAGAAAGGCTAACGACGGGACTAGTTTATGCCGAAGACGCTCTTCCCAGAACTCATGGTTTGAAGTGGAGGGTCCACTCCACCAACATAGCTCCGTTTCGATCGATGGGCAACTCCGAATTAATGCTCAACTCTACCATGACGAATTTTGTAATTGATGAGCATTTTGAAAGGCATTACTGCGAGATTGTATGCATGCAGACCGCTCTTGGGTGAACATCCACCCAAAGGACTGGGCTATGCACACTCTGAAGCCCGCCTCTGCCAATCCGCTTTGAAATTATGGTCACACAGTTCTCACAGAATAGTCTATCGTATTCGCTAACAAAAATTTATCACTTTTACTGCAAAGCCGCAAAGAATAGCTATCTATGCTAAAATGCGATCTCGATAATAACTTACCCTAGCCTTTTCTATCGCACGTGGAGGTAACAATAGTTGTGGGAACGCATACATTGCTCCCTGGACCTCATTGCAAAGAATTCCGTCAATGCTTCCGTAAGCCTGTTTCACCAAAGTAGCTCTTTCCTTGAGTGAATTGAGAACTGCGGTTTTTTCCTAAGAAAAAAATATTGCGCGAGTAGAGCTAAGGTGTTGGCAGCTCTCACAAACCTTCAACCATAAATCATATGATGGCTCTCCTGGTTTTGGTGGATTAACTAGGGCATCCATCATGACCTAGAAAACAAAATTTGTATATCTGCGTCCTCTATTCAACAATTAAGCGAAAAAGCATTGTCTGGCAGAAACTCACTTGCCCAAGAATAGCTGAACACAACTTCGCGGATATCATCTTTTTGAATAGCACGTACACTTCAGGATCTAGATTGAAAAACTCTACGTAACCGCCTCGCATTCCGCATTCACCCATATAACCCTTTGATACCGAGTGGAACGATGCCAATTCCATCCTGAAATTCTACTTTAGGATTGCTAGGAATGAGAGAGCAGTTGTAATTGCTTGAATTAAAAATTTAGAATAAGCAATTTCGAATCCGAAGCAATCTTATAATTTATTTACCATTTCCTTATTATTTATTTATGACGCTACATAAGGCATACGCAAGAAAGAAACAATTATTCTTCCTTATGATCCTCTACCAAAAGCTACCTGTCGAAGATGGCTCAACTAATGAAATTTGTTTTGATAAAACATTTATGTCCAATAAAGCAGTCGACTGGGAACTCCATATCAATGATAGGCTTGTCCACGAAAATAGGTTGTGTCCACGTTTTCTTCCAAACTTTTACCCTTTGCAAAGCCGTTTTGCCATATTTGAGCGAGCGCTTCCCTGCGGAAAGACGACTTTCTACTAAAAACGAAGACCTACCCAGTCGCACTAACATAGATGCGGACTTCACGATGCAATCGAGAGTAGGCGGGGCGCGATGTTGGCGTGGGCCGCGATGTTGGCGTGGGCCGCAATCGCGACAGGAGCGTGGCGCAGGAGTGAACGGAATTCCCACCAATAATGCTTCTTTTCAATCAAATCAGAAGGCATAGAGCGTAAGTTGCTACCGAACAGTAATAGATGCACTAACATAAGCGAAATGCAGACAAATCTAGACAAGTGACTGGCTGTAACCAAAGGGGTAGGAATTTCAAGACCCATCTTCATGGCTAGAAGATTCATCTGCTTCGTTCTCGTCAATGTTCGAGTACCGAAATCCAGCAACAGTGACAGCGCTGGCGCCAGCCCGCAATGTATTGTCGGTCGTTGCTCCATTAGCTATAGCGACACCCCGTTCCTAAGGGACATCTTGGCCTAATCTTATAATTCCCAGGCTCCACCAAGATTCCCACATGATTCTTCCGTACTATCGAATTTCGTGACAGGCAGGAAGATTAGCAGGAACATTTTCACATTGTAAAATAGGAATAATCAAAAGCCCTTCGATTAAACAAAGTGAAGTCACGATATGGGTGTATATAATACAAAAAGCTCAAATAGCACAGATGAGAACGTACTTGTTGTACGGTGCACCCATTTCGTTGATAACTTTCTTGAACGAATAGAATTTCGATCCTGGTGCGTAAACGTTATCCTAAACACGACATTGTATGACCACTGAACGATCAATGGACGTTATGGGCATACCTGATACACTTCGTCAGCCATAAGGAAAAGGTTATGTCGGTGAGCAAACTTGATGATAGTTTCAATATTTTCACGTGATAGCACCTGCACAATGTTCAATATATTAGCTGCGCATCTGCTGCATAACACATTCCTTTTTCATCACTACAGCAACAATGTATAAAAATCTGCAACACTTAATACAAGGAAAACCTTGCCTGTCCGGTAGGGTTTCCAGGGTTAATAACGCATAAAACACGAGTATCATACTTCTTGAGGCTTTCTTGATAAGATCGTTCCAACTCGCTCTCCTCCAGGCTCCAGTTCGTCTCTTCGTGCAAAAAGTACCCTACCTGGCAAATAACGACACGTAGAAGACAAGCAATCGTAAAGTGTGTCCAAAATCAAACATGCTAGTTGATCGAAAAAAAAACCAGGTCTCCAACTTCATTCAAACTTGTTAAACAAGACCTCTTTCATTGGCTCCCCACGAATCTACAAAAAACCAGGCCATGTAAAGAATTGGGATAGAAAACCGCAGTTCCCCTACCGTTCCCCTTACCCTACCCCTACTAAATTGATGTACGAAAGGAAAAAAGAAGTAATGTCACTGTGAATATGACGTACCTGCCCGAGGCCAAACTCCTCGACCGTTGCAGAATAGAGGGGATATTGCGGTATGGGGATCATTATTCCGGTTTGTTTCTGCGCCCCACGTCGGATAAACATTTTGAGAACGTTACGAATAGCTTCAGAAGCGCCACCGGAGAGAATCACATTTTCATAGTCACACGGGACACCGTCACGTTTCTGAAACAATCAATATACACTGGACATTATTGAAAGCTCCAAGCTTTTGAAGCAATAAGACCTACCGAGATAAATTCGGCTACATGCTTTCGGATAATGTCAATTCCTGTGCTCTGGCTGTAAGCGCCGCAGCTGTTACCTCCGCAACCGCAAAGGATAGCCTAAATAAAGTAAATTAATACTGCTGTCACAAGTTTACTACAAGCTTAATTAAAGTTATGTAATCAGCAGTAGAATACCTTACCTTAGCATGCTCAATCACATCAGAAGGAAAGTTTGCTGTCTCCATCAATGACGGATTTGCAAGGCAAGCTACCAACTGGAATAATGCTATGATTTGAAAAATTCATATCACTCTTTGCTTCTTTATAAACAAGTTTACCCGTATACCCCCATAATTTGACATACGTGAAGCTCCGCGCACAAAAAGCGCCGAGTTTCACACATGTCAAACGCATGGGAGTATATCTGTGCTGATGTTCAGCACAGTCTTCAAATGACATTACCGAAGTGAGCAAACCTTTGTAAACAATTAAACAACCTGGAACGATGATCCTCCATGACTTCCAACCGACACGGAAATCTCCAATTCACTCAACCGAGTGTGACTTTTTGTTTTACTTATAGTGATTCTAACATCCTTCCCCTTCAAATGTACCTGCTTGATATAAAATATTTGTACTCAGCGTGCTTCATCGAAATCGTGGTTTCAGAATCAACATGATGCCGCACAAGACTTAGTGAGCGCTAAAAATTATCTACACGGTGACGTAATTATAACCGGTTCATTGTGGCGTCTAACTACTCGCGGTTCTATTCGTGATCAAAACTTGCTGGTGAAATCGCCATATTTTACAAGAATGAGAAGCTCTAGTCAACGAAAGGCTCTAATTTTAATCTTTGGCATCTCTGATACTATAAGATTGGGCACTAAGCGGGATCTAACTCCGCCAGGAACTGCGCCAGCGTGACCACCACCAAAACTCTAAAGAGAAAAGACGGTGGAAAAGGAGTAGAGACATTATAAAAAGAGCCTCAGCAGAGTCAAAAACTGCGGCAGAAAATGCTTTGATCACGAGATATCAATATACATAGCAGCGGACTGTGTGACAACGCAGGAATACCGTTGGGGAACAGAGGAACACTGGGATTAGAACCACAGTATCGGAAATAACCCAGTATTTCCTAACAACTTTCACTCAAGGAGAGTACCTTGCGATACCTGGTGCTAATTTAATCAAGTAATGATGTAACAAAGCTCACCTGTCTATTGAAAGTAATCGGAGACTGGCCCATTGCATGCGCGTCACCAATGTTGGCCTTGATCACATTTTTGAATGGTTTTTTAGCTCCCTGCAAGTAAAAATGAGATCCAGGTATTAGCGCAAACAGGACAACACCAACCTGTTCCAACTCCTTTTCGAGTTCAACTGCTCTGATTACAATCGGTCCACGAACAGCATATTGCATGGTGACCACTTGAGGGTTAATGTTATCTCGAATTAATACCTTAAAACAACATTTTTTTTACAATTGTCAATGATCAAATAATGATTGCAGTCTTCAAATCCATACCCCAAATCAGAACAAAAACAAAAAATTGAATTCACCTAGCCACTCATAAGCAGATTGGCCTGAGGCAAATTGATGGCACTAGTTGAACATTGTTCTGGTAAATAGTTTTCTAACCCACAGTGTGCTTGTTTTATCTAAGAATAAGCACAAAAGGCAGGTAAAGCTACCTAATATGCAAGCAGTTTTGGCTGTGACATCGACATTACCCAAGTCCCTCCCACTTCTGCGGCGCGGCGCCGCACTGGTATTGCATCAGTTGGAGGTTTCACTGCGACCTGTTTGCCAATTTCGGCGATTTGTTCATTTTGCACATCTTTATGTTGTTCTTCAAGAAATTTCATGCAATTCATTCATTTTCATTCAATACTTAACACTTTATCTGAGATCTTCTTATCCACCAATAGCTACTAACTCAACTGCCTTATATTGTTCTTCGATGTCACTAAAAAAAGCGCACAGATTTAACAACTATGAAGAATTGGGGCCAACCGTGCATAAAGCCGATTTTAACATCTTTGCAACTCCTCTTCAGGAAATCTCAATGAGACTCTCTTGTATCGTCTTTGTTTGTAACTTTGTATGAATTTATGGCGTTGTGTTCAAGAAGTGGTTTTTTCAAGCTATGCCCACGAGGTCTACGGACAACTTGAACCCAGTCCTTAAACCGCCTCAGATGATGCTCTCGCCTGCGCTCTCTCGCCTAAACAGCGGCTTATGATTACTGTGATCTGATACATTCAAACTTTGCCACTGCTTGATTGGACTCACCCACTCCGGAGTCCCTTCCTCCAAGGCTTAGTCCTGAATCTCAGCTTCCTGCTTGAGATTTGGAGCCGAGCCAGGCGCTGTTCTCTAGTCATCAGTCTCTGGCCTTTCGCGGCAGAAAACATAGGGGGAGGGTTCAAGTAGTCACGTATCTGCCTGCGCGCTTGGCGTTGGAGCGCGCTATCTCTCGTACTCAGCAAAAAAGAATGGGTCACGAACTTTTACTTTTTTAGACGAGCGCAACTTCCTTCGAATTGGCATCCCACAATAACTCATGCAACTATGAAATTGTTGTTTAGTTATAGTTTTAGAAAACTGCCAATAAACTCATTTGGTTATGGATTGAGCGAGTAAATGTTCAATAAAAAGACGAAGTTTTTCTTCAAATGATCCCGCCCTTAAGCATGGACTTGCGCTAAGAAATAAGAACTTAAAGAAACGAATTACTTTCTTTCAACTTGATTACTTCGTGATGCAAGGAAATGAATGCAACGCGTATGAAATGAGAAATGACACCGAAATGAAATGCGTTATCTCAAATCTGGTTTCGAGTGATCTCTACGTTCGTACGCATATCGTTGTTATCAGTCCTTATCAGTCGTTATCACTTTCTGACCCCCACCAAATATGTTCCCGTCCCACCCCTATATCATGTCAAAACCAACGCCTGACGACTGCTGGAGCGCACTATGAATTTCGTGAAATTTGCGTTTCAGCGCCTCTTATCAGCTCTTATCAGTCGTTATCACTTTTTAACCCCACCAAATATGTTCCCGTCCCACCCCCTACATCATACTCAAAATACAGCGTTCCATGCCTGCAGCGAAGCGCGCTATGAATTTCGTGACAAACGGACGTACACACACACACACACAGACATACTTAGCGAATTATATATAGTAGGATATGTTTGCTTCTGCTTACTGGGATACGATGCACAGCGCTGTGATTACTCCTACTCTAGGACGCGCCGTGCACTCGTCTGTGGTTGGAAGTAGCAAACACATTTGAAACGTATTTTCTTTTGCCATGCCCTTGGGACATTCAATTCTGTTGCAGGTCCTTGTGCTTAAGACTTCATCCCACCTCAATAGGCCGGATAAAACCAAACGTTGGAGTTTTCAAGGAACTGTTGATTCGTGAGAAACAACTTTTTCCCACCCATATAGAACAGAGTCTGTAGTGACCAAAGCTGACGGGATGTGCCTCATTTAAGTTAGAAAAAAATTGAAAAAGAATGTGGTTTCAGCATCTCCAATGCAATACTATATCACTAAAGACCAGTTTCATTCCTTACCTTAGTAGAAGCCATTCTTAAGTTGTCGAGAAGTTGGGTGGAACTTCGCAAGAAACGACACGCGGCGATCCTCATACTGAAACAGTCATTCATAGTGAAAAGCAAAATAGTACGACATGAGTGAAAAAATACAATTTCCTAGATTTTGGGCTTGCCCTTACCAGGAAAGGCATTCAACTTCCCATGGAACTTTGAGATGAGACCCAGATATATCGATAGAGCTTCAAACGCTGATTACAAATATGGAAACTAAAACTGCAAAATGAACCTGCCAAGGAAGTTGTGAGCAGTCAAAGTTGGCTGGAAGTAAAGCATTACACTAGCCTCCGGGCTTTCAAAGTCGCCGTGGAGTAGTGGTAGTGCTCTCGGAATTTGCGCTCCGACGGGAGGAGAGCTTATGACCTCCAGAGTGAATAGCGAGGGCACCAGAAAGGCCGGAGGCTAGTGTAATGCTTTACTTCAGCCAACTTTGACTGCTCACAACTTCCTTGGCAGGTTCATTTTGCAGTTTTAGTTTCCATATTTGTAATCAGCGTTTGAAGCTCTATCGATATATCTGGGTCTCATCTCAAAGTTCCATGGGAAGTTGAATGCCTTTCCTGGTAAGGGGTATCGTTTTTCTAGGGTAATGAAGGCGGAGCTTTTTCCGCGTAAGATTCCT
>MU870661.1:10115-29946 GCA_036418205.1 Ostertagia ostertagi | reverse complement strand
AGAGGGGGGGGGGGAAGTTTCCCATTGCACTCTGGCAATGACTAATAATGAAGTGAACAATTCGTTCATCCTCGGACTGCTCAGGACTGACCCGTCTGCTTTTCTCAACCACGGCACTTCCCCGGCAAAAGGCAAAAGATGGAAAAAATCCCTTTTATGTTTTACATGAATATACCCTTGTCAGCCTTTCAATCTGCGAATCTCCAGCCTTTCTTCTCCCTTCGCCATCCCTTTCTTCGTTGTTTATCAGCCGTTATCAGTACCCATCATTTGCGTTTGCATGCTGCCTTGCCTGTTTCCTTTTCCATCTGATCCTTCCCATACTCTAATCGGTCCTCATACACCCGTTCATTTTCCTGTGTGCTTCTTCATATTACGTTCTCTCTGAATTACCGACTTTCTTTCCCTCGTGCTGCCAACGTTCACTTCTCTCTCACAATTTCTCAGTTCATCTCGCTCGTCCTCTCTATAACATCCGCCTATCTTTTCTTCACTAATTTTTCCCGAAAACCAGTGATCGCCTGTAAACTGTCACCTTATGGGCCACTTGTGCCTCTCCTCCCGAAGAGGAAGCTGTTTGATGCTGGGAGTAAGACGGGCAGCTCAAAACCTATTCACGGAGACACAAAGTCCGGCAGTCTTCTCAGTACAGTTTCTCCACTTTTCCTACCGGTTGGGACTCGCTTTTGAGCCTGAGCAATAAATAAAAGAGTAAACAAAAAAATAAAACACAACTTCGAATAACGCGTTATAATGCATGAGACAGGAGCCGCGCTCGAATCGTTAGACTCGAGGTTGCGAGTGCCAAAATCCTCTTGATTTCTTCTTATTTCAAGATGTTTAAAAATTTCCCTCATTTGGAGGTCACGCCCCCAATGCTTTCACGTCAAAGACACCATATGCTTTTGGCCGCAGACCCAACGCGTAGAAAGAAGCTACGGCAATCTCAGGTAAATGTCAAGTGCGTGGCGCATCTCAGAGGGGTCGCCAAGTAATTCATTACTCATTTTCTGCGTTTCGGACGGAAGTGGTATTGACGCTTCTTACCACGCGCACGGCGGGGATCAAACTACGGGTCGTGAGTCGTCCGGGCCAACAAAGCCTTCCATCCCATCCGAGGTCGGTTAATTGGTACCAGACTTGTCTGGGAGGATAAAAACACTGACTTGTACATCGGCTGGCCCCGCATCCAGATTGGGCAGCTGCAGTCGGCATGGGCGTTAGAATGCGCGTTTGGGGGGGCGCAACCCGGAAAGAGGATTGACTCAGTGCAAATGCCTTACCCTTTATGCTTATTTCTGCGTTTTATCGCTAACAAGTCGGCGTTGCACTCGTACCGGAACTGATGGTGAAGATGGTAGCCATAAATTATTATAAAAAACTATTTAAAAATGATGCGTTCAGTTGATATCACAGATGGTCACGCAGTTTTTAAAGCCAGTTATAACCCGTGATATATGACACCTTGCAAATCCTCTGATAAACGCTGTATCCATGTTGCGGGAAGCTGTTACATCTGACCCACCCACCCAGCCCTCTCAGCTTCTTACGATTGCTTATCGATCGTGACTTGGACTTGACAGATGTCAAAGCAGCTTGCGACTCCAAATTGTCGCAGAAAGCGATCGATAAAATCGATAACATATCGGACAACGACTCATTACTTCTGAACATCCCCGTGCGTGTTGACTTTTATGTTCGGTAGAGGGTTTTCGTCGTTCCCCTCGCGTTGACGTAAGTCGTCGGCTGCGATGTTTGCGGACGGTCGCTGTGGCCTTTGGTGAACTGTGTAAAGCAGTTCCCAGTTACTCTCTTGAAAGCAATGTACACACGCATGATTCATTGGCAGCCGAAGTGCAACCGGATGAGCCCGTCGAAAGCCCAAAAGGTCGCCCAACTAGCGGTTTTTCCCTACAGCAGGCCGTGACGATTGCTTTTGCTTGCTTGCTTACGTAACTTGAAGTAACACCAACCAAAGTTCAAGGTACGACCAAACAAGGTAAGGAGGAGGACCAAACCTAGGAGCCTAAATGAAGGCCTAAGAATGTCCGCTGGTAGTCGTACAATTCCCCAGCTCCATGGGTAAAGGATAAATATGGCGCAGAGCTTGAACCCATGGGGGGGGGGGGCTAACTTGAATGAGAGGATCCGATGGTTCTGGTTCAACGAAAAATTGGACGTGAACTAAATACTGGGCTCTAACATCATTTTTTGTGCCCTAATAAGTCTAAGCTAGCGGGGAGAAAGCCGCCCTTTTGCACCATTGAATAGTAATTTTTGAACAAATAAACATAAATGATAAAACAGTTGAAAGATTCGTCGCACGACTCTACTGCCTTTATTCGGGAGTCGGCGGCCACGCGCGCACTTACTTCCATGTCAGCAATCAAATCAGACTTTTGCGGATGGCTGCTTTGTTCAAATACTCGATTGCGGGGGCCAGCCGATGTTCAAGTCAGTGTTTGTTTATCCTCCCAGACAAGTCTGGTACCAATTAACCGACCCCGAGGGGATGGAAGGCTTGGTTGGCCTGGGCGACTCACGACCTCAGGATTTGATCCCGGACCGCTCGCGTGGTAAGCGCGCCACTTGTCACTATCCACCAAGGTCTGGTTAAAATAAATTGGGCTAAGTCAATAGTGATGATGAAAACATCTTTAATTAATATATATGGTGCCCTTATTGAAAGAAATTTTTCACCCATATCTTGTATCTACTTTATTGAATTTAAAAATACCCAAATGTCAGTATAGTGAATAAGCTCCAACCAAGATTGATAACAACTTTTATTTGGCTTACGTTTCGGCGCTTTCGCCTTCTTCAGAGCCTGGAAAGAGGAAAGCCATTTACGAAACTACCCGTCCAAATACTATTTCAACCTACACAAGAATCGCTCAGCAGGGGTAAACTACTAGGGCGACGTCGTGGGACAGAAAAAGACAACTAACCTTTAGAAAAGTCGACCAATGAGGTCCACCTGCCACCCTGAGCTGACAGTAATGCGGCTTAAATAGGTGAAGCCCCAAGGTCACTTGCTTAAGGACCCTCCTGAGGGTTGATCATGGAGATCAAGACACCCCAAAAGGCTGCTAGAGGCTAGGCGCGCCGCTGACCCCTGTCAACAACCTTTCCTATCGGTTACTGTGTAAGCCCCCCGACCCCGCCCCCTCGAGCAGACCCCGCGGGGGATCGATCACGCAGATCAAAGCCACACAACGCTGCAAAGGGCGCCAGCTCCGTAGTGACCGCAACACATTCTTCCCTCCTATTGATTTTAGGATTCCTGGCATTGATCCAGAAAGCTTCCAATGTTCGCCGCGCCGCAATATCCGATTCGCGTGACAATATCGTGACCGCCACCTCAATACACGTGTCCCCATGGTACCGTACCCTATGCTCTCCTAGTGGAGTAGCTACTTTGGACTTTTGCATGCCATCAAGGTGCTCCTTTATACGAATGCAAAGAGGTCTGCCTGTTTCCCCAATATACTCCTCCTTGCACTGAAGACATGAAATTAAGTACACAACACCGGATGTCATGCAATCTCCCTCCTTCCCAAATGGACATATTACGCAGGAGGGGGTTATACACAGGCGATCATACATGCGATTTCGCACCAATCGTTCTTTGAGGTTTGCAGGCGGGATGTCTACAACTCTCACCATGTCCTGAAGACCTGCCTTTCTTAAACAGGAACGAATGGCCGCACTAAGTTCGTCAGATATGAATGGTACACAGAAGGAAACTTTTGTTCCTTCCTCCTCGTTACGATTCCTAGCGACCAATCGCCTTCTTCGTCCTGAAGGGTTTTCTACTGTTCTATAACCGTTCGCCTGTGCTATGCAAAGCGCCTTTTTCACCGACTCCGCCTTCTCTTCATCTCCTGATGAAACTTTTGAGGCCGTGTGCACCATATTTCTAATGATGGCCTTCTTAGTACCTGAGGGATGGGCTGAAGTGAATGCACTAGTATGTTCTTGCTGGCAGGCTTGCGATACCATTTTGTCTTGAAAGTACCCGCTGTGATCTGAACCTGTACATTGAGGAAAGCGAGCCAACTGCTTGTCGGTTTCTCTCGCGTTAGCTTTATATACTCTGATTGCTGATTCAGCAGCTCGAAGCATGTGTCCATCTCCATTTGAGTGGAACACACAATAAAGCAGTCGTCTATATACCGACAATACAGGATGGGTCTTCGCTGTAAAACAGGTTGTTCAATTTTTGACATGAACTGCTTTTTGTGTGTTCCACTCAAATGGAGATGGACACATGCTTCGAGCTGCTGAATCAGCAATCAGAGTATATAAAGCTAACGCGAGAGAAACCGACAAGCAGTTGGCTCGCTTTCCTCAATGTACAGGTTCAGATCACAGCGGGTACTTTCAAGACAAAATGGTATCGCAAGCCTGCCAGCAAGAACATACTAGTGCATTTCACTTCAGCCCATCCCTCAGGTACTAAGAAGGCCATCATTAGAAATATGGTGCACACGGCCTCAAAAGTTTCATCAGGAGATGAAGAGAAGGCGGAGTCGGTGAAAAAGGCGCTTTGCATAGCACAGGCGAACGGTTATAGAACAGTAGAAAACCCTTCAGGACGAAGAAGGCGATTGGTCGCTAGGAATCGTAACGAGGAGGAAGGAACAAAAGTTTCCTTCTGTGTACCATTCATATCTGACGAACTTAGTGCGGCCATTCGTTCCTGTTTAAGAAAGGCAGGTCTTCAGGACATGGTGAGAGTTGTAGACATCCCGCCTGCAAACCTCAAAGAACGATTGGTGCGAAATCGCATGTATGATCGCCTGTGTATAACCCCCTCCTGCGTAATATGTCCATTTGGGAAGGAGGGAGATTGCATGACATCCGGTGTTGTGTACTTAATTTCATGTCTTCAGTGCAAGGAGGAGTATATTGGGGAAACAGGCAGACCTCTTTGCATTCGTATAAAGGAGCACCTTGATGGCATGCAAAAGTCCAAAGTAGCTACTCCACTAGGAGAGCATAGGGTACGGTACCATGGGGACACGTGTATTGAGGTGGCGGTCACGATATTGTCACGTGAATCGGATATATGCGGCGCGCGGCGAACATTGGAAGCTTTCTGGATCAATGCCAGGAATCCTAAAATCAATAGGAGGGAAGAATGTGTTGCGGTCACTACGGAGCTGGCGCCCTTTGCAGCGTTGTGTGGCTTTGATCTGCGTGATCGATCCCCCGCGGGGTCTGCTCGAGGGGGCGGGGTCGGGGGCTTACACAGTAACCGATAGGAAAGGTTGTTGACAGGGGTCAGCGGCGCGCCTAGCCTCTAGCAGCCTTTTGGGGTGTCTTGATCTCCATGATCAACCCTCAGGAGGGTCCTTAAGCAAGTGACCTTGGGGCTTCACCTATTTAAGCCGCATTACTGTCAGCTCAGGGTGGCAGGTGGACCTCATTGGTCGACTTTTCTAAAGGTTAGTTGTCTTTTTCTGTCCCACGACGTCGCCCTAGTAGTTTACCCCTGCTGAGCGATTCTTGTAGGTTGAAATAGTATTTGGACGGGTAGTTTCGTAAATGGCTTTCCTCTTTCCAGGCTCTGAAGAAGGCGAAAGCGCCGAAACGTAAGCCAAATAAAAGTTGTTATCAATCTTGGTTGGAGCTTATTCACTATACTGACATATTCTCTACGACTCATGCCAAGATTCATTGAGAGTCGCACATGGAAACTTTCCTTGTGAATCATTGATCTTTGAATTTTGTCTGGTTTTGTTGATTAATTTTTGCATTTCTGAGTATCTACTGATTTCTCCAGCACACTGCTTGTTGGTCCAAATGTTTCACAAAGAAAGATAAGAAAAAAAGAGCGGCGAGAAAGTACAAATCCCCGGCAAAATTCTGGCTTCTGTTCCTGTTCATTACAAAAGCTGTGAGGCCAGAGCTCTTGAAGCCTCACCATTACTAGAACCGGGAGGGAATGGCTGGCGCAGCCCTAAAGTGTGGCAGCTTCGCTTATTTTCTCGCAAAGTCGGGTAAATTAACGAGGCAAAAGGAAAGTTCGGGTCTATTCCAGTTTAGTTGGGGGAGGGGGCATCATGATGCAGTTTTTCCAGAACGCTAGGGTAACTCCGAGCCAGGGGAGTGTAGCCAGTCTAGGGGGTGAGGGCAGTCACTTGACATGCGTGAAAAGCTGGAATGTTCGAGTTCACCGAGAAACTGCATCATGATGCCCCCCTAACTGGAATAGACCCAAAAGTTGATGTAACCCAATTATTACTTGTTTTGATTGTTAACTGCTGTTTTTGGCCGCAGTTCGCCTTGCGAATGTTTCACAAGAATGCTGGGTTGTGAACAAAACTTTCGCCCCAGGCGGGACTAGAACCCGCACCTCTCGCTTTCCGGGCAAGTGCGCTACCAGTTACGCTACCGGGCAATGAAGTCAATCAACGCTGTCTTTTTATGTTCTTGTTCAATATTTTGAATTTTAAGGTTAAAAAAATTAATTTCTACTTGATCAAATGTGCTCATTTATTTCCCGGGAACCAACGAACCCGTGCACTTTCCCCGAAACCGGAAATCGGAACCCGGAACAGGTTCGGTGATTAGGCGCTCATCCTGAATGACGACCTTTCGTCTTGAGAAAACGGGACACTTCTTAGCCCGTGATCCTTCCCCTCTCTCTCCCCACTTCATCATGTTTACAATTTGAGGTCGAACATGCGTAGCGTCGGTCGCGAGGGTGAGGGCGAGGGAGAGTGTCGTCGATTCGAGAGCGCGACCGCACGTCTCAAGTGGTCGCGGTTTCTTAGAGACCCGAGGCACCTCTCCACCTGTAAATCGTTACATTCAACCCTTCTTGAACCGCCGCCTCTGCCCTCTCCTTGAACAAGTTTTCAAGGGCCATTTTTGTCAACCCTCGGGACGTGGGCAACTTCAGTGAGTGGGCTTCAACTCGATTTCACTAACTGCTACCGATTACGGCACTCCTTTTTACCGTATCTGGAGCTCTCAAAATTCTACCCTTCGACCGGTCGATACTTTGGGAAGTTAATTCGAATCGATCATTCAATTATCTCCAAACCTATGCCCAATTCAAAAAGCGCCTCGCCGCCGTCGAGGAACCTTGACTTCTTCATTCCTCCACCACCTGCTCATCAATCCACCAGCCATTTGTCAGTAACATTATTGCGTCCATAGTTTTGGGTAATTTTCACCCGTTTCTCTCGAAACTGCCTCAGCGCGTGAAAACTAGATTCCTGGCACCGTAATGGGAGTACAGTACCCCTCAGTAATCGCCGGTGATAAGTAGTCCACCTAAAAGGACATCCACTTTTTCCTGAGATCAGCGCAAATCTTTGGGAGATGCTCTATCAAGAAAATAGGTCTGTAGAGGCTTTGCTACCTATCGGTAGGGGTCAAGGACGAGGACGTGGTTTCAAGCCTGACCCTGCTCATCTTTGAGAACAATACATCCATCACACCAACGCGGTTGGTTGACCTCATCCACTTAACGGACGCTACGTAGGTTTTTCGGCATTTCTTCCTGCGACTATGATAAGTGGCGGTTTTGCGCTCACCTTTTCCCACTTTCGTTCGCTCTACGCAACGCGTTCACTTTCCTATACAATTTATTATTCATTTATTATCTTAACTATTATTTGTATGTTTATTTTATTATTTATAGATAACATACAATTTTATTATTTGATAACATACAACGATAGTGCGCGCTTATTCGTTGATATGAACACCGTGAGCATAGTCAGCAGATCTACAGAAAAGCTGGGCATCCCATCTCCTCTTTGGCGCTAATTGGTTCTAAGCCTGCTTGCTAAGGTGGAAAATATGTACATGAAGAGCGGCTGCCCCCCTGATCATTGTTTAGGCCGTAGGGTCGTAAATGCAGTCGAAATCCAAATTGTTTACTCAATTTAGAGCATGTGGAGTTGTGAGGAGCACTCTATTATGTTTTGCATCTCTAACGCTTGAAATAGGACCGTGAATAACATTAACATATAAAGTATACTTACCAATTTACCTCTTACGCTGCGCACGCCATAACGCTCTTGGGGATTTTTGATTCTAGCCCCGCCCACATCAAACACTTCCGGTGTACTGTATCCCGCCGACAGCTTCCCTGGGTTCTTTTGCGGAGTTTGAACTCGCGGGGACCGCGTTACGATTTTTGGCGTAAGTTCCGCCCATCTTTACGCACGACCACGCCTTGGCTTAGCCCACATGTACTACCTTGGCTCCAACCCCGTCAGAGTTCCCTAAATGATTCTTCAGAGGTGTCGAACTTCGTGACAGACGGGTAAACAGACAAACAAATAAACAAAAAAGTGGCGCCTTTCATACATATAGCTATACCTCACCTATCAATCAATTTAGCAATTAATTATTTCCGCTTCAAAAAAAATTTCAATTATCTTTGGACTTGTTTCACTCGCTGGCACCTAGGCAAACTTATAGGGCTCTATTCCGGAAAGGGTTACGTGCGCTTCGTGGCTGCAAGGCATACCCAAAGTGTCACTAAAGATGGGAAGCAGCTAAACTTCCGATTTCCGCTTTGTGATGCGAAAATCGGAAGCTTCGCCCGAATTTTAGAATCATTCTTGCTTCGACATGAAATTTTTGAATGTTCCTGTGCTTTTCGTTGGTCATACGTTATCTTCATTTGCCATCATTCCCATGACCTTTGTTTTGCCGTGTTCCCCAAGCACATGTCTCATAAAAGGTTCCAAAGACCTTGATAAGAAGCTGAGTCGTCCGACCGTGTTATGACGCACGCCGGTGGCCGTCGCTGCAGCTTCCGTCGTTCCTTCTCGTAAGCGGATCTGACCGGATGAATCAAATTTTTGTGCCTTTCAACGCCGTCGGTCGTCGCACCTCGACGATTCACTCGCAATTCAAATCGCATCAATGAATCCTTCGCTAAGACTTGATTCTCCTTCATCTTTACTTTGCCCGTTACTCTTACCCGTTACTTCCCACTGCACTTTACGTGCGTTGTACTGACTCCTTTTGCACAACATACACAACGTAAGGTATGGGCCTTACCAGGAAGGTCTTTCAGGGCGTGACAAGCTTTTTGAAAACGGTCTTTTGCATGATATAGGGGCAGATGCGGGAACCACAGAACCATGTTAATTTTTCCTGAACGGCCCTCTGAATACCAGAAAAGGAGGTCCCTAGTTCGATTCCTCGTGGTAACAAATTTTTGCATTTCGAGTTGACGTGCCAAAATTCGCGCAAAATGGAGTTAGAACCAACCAGAACAATCAGAACTCCATTTTGCGCGAATTTTGGAACGTCAACTCGAAATGCAAAAATTTGTCACCAAGAGGAATCGAACTAGGGACCCCCTTTTCTGGTATTCAGAGGGCCGTTCAGGAAAAATTAAACATGGTTCTGTGGTCCCGCATCTGCCCCTATATCATGCAAAAGACCGTTTTCAAAAAGCTCGTCACGCCCTGAAAGACCTTCCTGGTTAGTTATAACTCGTGCCAAGGATTCTCGCATCCATTATGGCCCTTTTCCACACCCAGCTAAGTGGTCATTGTGCGAGTTGGCGATTCCTTCTAACCACGTTCAAGCGAAACACCCTGATCGACGGCGTACCTCATTGCCCCGAAAATCTTGGAAAAAACAAACACCAAAAACAACAGTTGGGACGGTTGAACGGGGTTGCTGGCGGGGGGGGGGAGACGGGTATCCTGATAACTCCTCTGCCCAGCTTTTTCGAAAATCCACAGCTTAATTCTCGAATACGACTCCTTTTTTAGACATTTAACATTTATTACACATCTAAGTAGACATGTGAAGGAGCATCCAAAAAAATTATAAAACCAATTTCAGAACACCATAAGTAGAAAACTTGCAAATCGACCTAAATAATAAATAAAGTAAAGCAACTAACCGTCAGTAAAACAATGGATCCAACAACAAAAACGAGAGGCAGAAGGGTTAGCAACAGTTGAGGGAGAACTATTAGCTGACATCCTTAAGATAATGGAATACATCCCGATGAAACTTAGAGAGTTTGAGCGGTATCGTGATTATCTTGCTCATCTTAGCATATTCAGTTCCAGCACGTAATGTGAAAAAATGCCTACGAATTGCTGTTTTGGCTTTCTTCAGGAAAAGTTTCTTAGAAGTACCCCTGGTAGACGAATCATAGAAGGTAAGCAAGTCAGAAGCTGCAAAGGACATGGAACCATGTATTATCTTGAACATGGTAATAAGATCATTTTTCAACCTCCGCTTACGTAGAGACTCTAAATTCAGCATTTTATCCCTTACGATAGACCGAGGAATGCTACTGTATGTGTAACCAAGACATCTGATGAATACTTTTCTAGTGAAACTAGTTTGAACTCGTTCAAGTAACTGAACAATTTTCTTTTTGTAGGGGAAGAAAACGCACGTGCCATATTCAACAATAGGCCTGACATACATCTTGTACGCCTTGATCAAAACAGAGGGATCCTTACTGCAAAGTGACTTCAGTAATAAGAAAAGACGTTGCTCAGCTTTTGATGCAATATTGATACAGTGGGTGTCAAAGGATAAGTTATTGTTAATTGTGAAACCGAGATCTTTGATTTCCGAGACTTCCTCGATGGGAGTGGATTGAATATGATACTTATACTTGGCATTATTTCTCCCTAAGTAAAGTGCTTTCGTTTTCTCAGAAGAAATAGGAAGGTTCCATGTGAGCGACCAAGCAATTACTGAATCCACTGCTCTTTGAATTGACAAGCAGTCATCCTGACCGTCCACTGATTTATAGATTTTTAAGTCATCGGCGAACATCTTACAAGTCACACCGCATTGTTCGACTAAAGATGGGAGGTCCCAAGTGTAAATGTTAAAAAGCACGGGGGACAAAACCCCGCCTTGGGGCACGCCACTAGTTGAACGTTTGACCGATGAAAAGGTACTATTGATCCGAACCTGAAAGGTACGATCCCGCAGGAAGGCATTAAGCCAACGAACAATCACTGGGTGAATGCCTACCTGCTCCAATCTTGAAACCAATTTCGCATGGCAAACCTTGTCGAAAGCTTTGGAAAAGTCAAAATAAATAATGTCAACACTATGCTTATCATCTAAGGCTGAAGTCCAGTCGTTAAGCGACAAAGGATTTGGGACACAGTAGATCTACCCTTTCTAAATCCATGTTGGCAGTCTGATAGAATGCTATTTCTGTCAAGGTGAGAGACAATGGCATCCTTGATTTTTTTTCGAAAAGTCTGCAAAAAATTGAAGTTATACTTATTGGTCTATAATTACTTGGACAATTATGCGGCGGCTTTTTAGGAAAAGGCAAAACGAACGAGTGCTTCCATCTTGAGGGCACTTCAGCATAAAACAAGCTTCTATTAAACAAGATCTCTAACGGCCCAGCAATGTAGGCAGCCACATTTTTGATAAAAATGAATGGTATGCCATCCGGTGTTTGAGAGAAGTTAGACGGCCATGTGGATAGTATATGGAAAATTTCCTCTTTCTTGAACACTACAGAGTCCACCATGCTATCAAAGCACGGAGAGCATTGGATGGGAAGGTCAGAGAAATGATCAACAAAAACTTTCTGAAATACATCAGCTAGTGTCTCAGCCTTATCCGCATCCTTGATGGCTAGTGTACCATCTGCCCTAACGAGCGTTGAAATCTTATCTTTGGTTCGAATTTTTGCCCTAATGTAATTGAACAGGTAGGATTTGTTACGCGCATCCACAATTTTTTTCTCCAAGGCACTGTAGTATTTTCGGAGGCTCTTGTCAAACTTTGAAGAAAGCTGGTGGTAGTATTGCCAATCTGAAGCACAATTAGATCTAACAGCCCTCTTGTAGGCAAAAGTTTTTTTGGTCAAAAATGATTCGAGATAGTGAGGCAAATTTTTTCTTAAAGTGGAACTTCTTATGACAGGGACGAACCTGAAAATACTATATCTCAAAACAAAAAGCAATAACTCATACATCTCATTTGCGTCTTTACAACAGTTGAAGGATCCTATCCAGTCAATGCTTGACAAGTAGGAACCAACTTCTGTGTAATTCGCCTTTTTGAAATCTCTTTTAGACACATATCTAGTATCCATATGCTGTGCCATAAGATTGAAAGTAATGGTTGCATGGTCGCTGCTACCAAGAGGAGCTTGAAATGAGAGATCTCGGATCACACCTTGCGTATTACATAGAACCAAATCAAGCAATCGTTGACTCCTAGTATTGAAATTGACTAGCTGAGCATATTTATGGTTATTTAACATGGTCAGAAATGAACGAGATAAGGTAGTGTGTGCTGTTGGCTTTGAACTCCAGACAATATCAGCAAAATTGAAATCCCCCATTAGGAGGCAAGACGATTGACATACAGTAAGGTCAGTAATGCATTTGAATAATTGCTCTGCGTTGCCAGAAGTACAGTTTGGTGGGCGATAAACTAGAGAATCAGACGGTAGGAAAAATTTGAGACAAAAATATCCAGCTGCAATAATTTCGTAACCCTTGCCCACACTTTCGGAGAAAACAGGGGTAGGATAAAGCGATTCCTTTACAAGCAACATGACACCACCGCCTTTTTTACAGCGTCTATCAGACCTTAGAATGGAGTACGTGGAGCAAAGATCCCCTAAAAGACTTTCAACAGTCATTCTCGAGTTAAGCCATGTTTCAGAAATAGCTATAATACCAAAGTCAAGACTGGACATCGAATAAGCTAATGAATGAGCATTTTTTTGAAGCGAACGAATATTGGTAAGTAAACATCGTATTCCATACCGCGGAGCAGTCAATCGTTTCCCGACCCCTGTCGCTCACAAGACGGCGATTGAGAAGAGAGATTCATGGGAGAGACAGCATCAATACGAGAAGTAGGAGTACTAGAAGGAAGAGCACCTGAGACTTTTTTCTTCAAACGTTGAGCCTTGAGGCGTTCCCTCTCAGCTTTCGGGAGTGACGGCCTAATGTAAATTCCCGGAATCTGAAAGGATTTCAACCTCGGAGCTCTAGCTAGTAGCAAACGCTTGAAGAATGTATTAGGAAGCACAATTTTGATGAGACGAGGAAATTTGTCATTTGGTTTACCTAGCCTATAAAAAGTAATAGGTGAACAGTCGATTGACAAAAAACCGAATAATTTTCTAACACAATCCAGATCATGAGATGTGCGATTTAAAGAAAGATGGATCATTACTTTCCTCAATACCCGAGACAACAACAGAACGTAGGCGTTCTTTTTCATCACAACAATGAAAATAGGAGGTAGGACCGGATTTATCAGAACTATCAACAGTGGAAGACTTGACCTGGCTGCTCACTAAAGTTTGCTTAAGAACCTCAATTTCTTTCAATAGACGTTTATTTTCTGCTACCTCAGAGCTTAACCGTTCCTCTAACTCTCGATTCCTTTCCAATAGTTGGTCCACAAAGTTCGCTTTCTCTAATAGGTGGCCCAAGATTGTTTTCAAATGTGCAGGCAATTGATTATCATTGACTAGCAGGTCAACTGCATCACGAAGCGTGGACCCGTCTGTCCCTGGAGACTCGACTCGATTTCTCTTGACTCCCTGAAGCGATAAAGCGCGCGGAGTATCCATGAGAATATCAACAAAAAAAATATCGTCCAATGCACCGTTTTGGGTGGCAAGATAAACTGGACTTAATTAGACCTCTGCCACGGAGATCTGAACACAAGCGCCAATGGTGCAGCGGACGATCAAGAAAAAAATCGTAACGACCTGTATCGGTGGCAACGAATAAATACAGAGCTTATACGACCCCGCCACAAGGGTACAAGAAAAGATGATTCCGCAAAGACTTCAGACGGTCAGGGAGTAGACGGAAGTCGAGAATAAGTCGAAAATATCAAGTAGGACGAAGTGGGCAAGAGAAAGTCACCGGATTGATCAGCGCGTTGCCCAACCGGCCGCTCACTGCGAAGACAGGCCGAGAACAGAGAAACGGTTCCTCTTCACTCCATCGGCGACTCCTCGACAATGGCTCATCTTTCGCCTAACTCGACAATTATTCATCCCGAGACTTTACAGAACCGGAATTTTGAACAGCAATGAAGCTTCTATGGAGGTTCTTTAACCCCTAGAACGCCTCCATCTATTCGTAAATGAGCTTAAATATTTCCCAAAGTAGGTGACTTGCAGTTCCCAGAAGGACTTCACCCATAGCTTTCACTAAGACGCGAAATGGGAATACTTTTCCGTTCTTAACCATTGCCCAATGCGCCATGGACACGTTTCCCCTATGACAGAATTCAGAGATGACGCGTTGTGTGTGGGCTTGCTTCCGAAACCTCCTGGTACTGAAGCGACGTTTTTAGCCTGCTGTGAAAAAGCGCAGTCAGTTGAAGAAACAACCATTCTGGGAGAATTTTCATTCAGGGCTAGTACGATATGGTGAAAGCCCTAAGCAACCACCGCTCTGCAAAAAGAGCATGGTTTCGATTGCCATTCAAAAAACGCCGCTGACTTGAAGGTTCTGATGAGTAGCTGTGACATAAGGGAGATTGTCCTAATCCGTCGATGACCTCATATGATGTCCGATCGTCAGCTAGTGCGAAGTTGTGACGTCATCCTAGCCCATTAGGTGACGATGGGAACATCTATCATAATACGGAGCAAAGAAGATTGCTTGAACACGACTATCACACTTGGTTCGGCTCAGCAGGGAGCGAACTCCCGGTTTTCGAAGGCGTAGTTTATACTCCTAACCGCTAGGGTCCGCCTGTTTCCACTGCTCCTCCTCCTCTTCTTCTGTATAGATGAAATCCGGTAACAGGGGAAAAGTTCTCACATAGGATGTCAGGGGAAACGGTGAAGTAGAAAAGGGCAGGGCATAATATTGCGGCATTTCTAGGCTCTTAAAACAATTGCTTTATTTGTTTGCCCATAACTAACCACTCTGAAAAATCCATGGGCTTACTCAATCTATCATGACAGCTAGCGCCGATATTCCATCAATGTTCCTTACTTTATCAACAATCTGATCACAATGTCACTCCTTTTTGATCTTTCTCAGTCGAAAGAGTTTGACAGATCGATGAGCACGACTTGAAACAGAAGCAAGGGGTTTGCTAAAAAAAATCACATTGAATCGCGTTGAAGAAACCCGAACAGGTTCACCCGGGAACATTCTTGGCCCTCAGGGAACTAGGATTACTTCAATTCCACACTACGTTCCCCAGCCGATATTAATTTCTTCAGAAGCGGATTCCGCCATGGCAGAATTGGGCTACTAAGCAGTAGGTGGAGATTGACTGATTGATTGACTGATAGAAAAGATGGAAGGGTGAAGGGTGGTGGTGCAATGCGAAGAAGCGCAGTCACTGCCATTACGATCCCTGCATCGATTCCCACCCAGAGTGGTAGAATCCTCCTTTCCCGGGCTCGTCAGATGTCATCAGAGTAGGTTTCTGTGGCAAAAGCACCTGCCCTCAAAACAACTAGCCCAGTAGCCTATGTTCTAGATCGAGCACACAATTGAATGCTTCTCCAATCCCATATGGGAGATGAATGCATGGCGCGCTTCGGAGAAAACCATCAATGGACGCTTCCTTTACCATTTATCATTACCTCTCTCCTTTCTTCTTCCCATAATCGACCGTTCGTGATAACAATGGCTGCCGAACGAAGAGTTAACAGCGCTAATTGGAAAGGGAAGGAGAGGTCGGCAAAAAATGGAACTTGAACCGTTGTTAAACTGGTTTCGAAATTTCTCGCTGCCTACAATATTTCACATTTTTGTAGTCACTTATAGGCTCGTTTAGGCCTTCCTCTACTCCACAGCGCCAATCTAGGTATTTCTATTCACTTATTATTATTTTATTGTTTATTGTTTGTTCACACTGTTTACTGTTTATACTGTTTATTTTATTTTATTCTATACTTATTTGATTTCTAAAAAACTTCTATTAAGTCAAAAAAGTAAAGGTTGTAAGTCTGTTCTGCCGAAAAAAATAATAAATGTGTGAACATGGTAGATGTTAAAGGATTTCTACCTCCAACTTTTGTACGAGCAATCGTCCAGACCCCCCCCCCCCTTAAGAGGGTGAAACAACCATTATCACCCACCCATCAGCCTGAAGACACCCTTCCTTCACACACGGCACCCCTCCACGCCCTGGCTTCCTGTAGAATATTCGATTTGAACTTGACACACTCAATTCTGTCTCGTTGTCTTTCTGAAACGTCAACACCCCCTCAACCTTTAGAAGACTCGACACAGACCCTCCACACCATCAGTCTTAAGAGTCACCCTCTCCGAGCAGTCACAGTTTTAGGCGGGAGGGGATTATGGACTGAGCGTGCGGGAAATCCCTCTCATTCTGCTATTTACATGATTATGCTGTCCCGGCAATTCATCACGACCACATGAAGCCATCTTCTTCGAAAATCACATTTTCATCCCCCAATCCCTTCCCAAGCGCGTAAACTTTGTAACAATGCCGCTGCAGTGTCACAATCGCTTCCCGCTAAGCTGAGGCAAACCCTGCCATCCTTTAAATGATCGCCTCAACACATTTCTATAAAACATGGAAACGCTTTGGGTTTTGCACCAAGCGCGTCTCGTGTAGTCAAAAAGCCTATCACACCTTCCCACCGCGGGGATCTATGAGAGTCTGAAAGCGATGCCATGTCCAAGGAATGTACCAACCAATATCACGTTGAACCTTATATTTTTCGATCTAACTTCTTCATTCTACGGCTCTACTCACCCTTCTAAATGGCTGGCGACCTTGAATTGAATCTCTCTACTAGCTCGGCTCAATAGTTCTCGACGTACGACGTTTTTTCACGTACACTCCTTGAACCAGTTGCCTGAATTCTCAACGGAGGGATTCAGACAGCGCCTTATTCACGTTGCATGACTTTGATTCCAAGTCAACGACAATTTCACCTTGAATTTCGGACAAGTTCCATGCTACTGCTTCATCTTAATTGGTGCTGTCTATACCAGTTTTGTGGTAACTTGTGTGCGTGAAGGTCGCCTTAAACAGTTATTTTACTGGGTGAGTCGCTTTCCTTGAGGGAGTTTTATGCATTTGAAAGGCAGAATAGGTACCTTTTGGGAAATTGGTGCCTTCCTATATGGAAGTGCGCCTTTTGGACCATAGCAAATTGTGGTCGTCTGCTCTCGCCCACATCAACTGGCTTCTCAGAAGATTCAGATATCCTTCAGGCCGCGTTCATATTTCACGATTTCCGAGATTAAGGGAATAAGCGAAAGGAAATCAAACGGATGGAAAAGGAACAAGCATCGATTCTGGGAGAATAGAAGATTACGAAATTATGAGTGTCATAGAAAGATTACGAAAGTATGCGTCTTCTAGTGCGACAATAATCTCTTATCTCTTCCAAGCTTAAGATCCTAATCTCGTAATCCACCAGTCACCAGCCCAATCGAAATGTATCTGATATTTCGTGGGAATTACCCTACTTCCTGGTCTCTTGACCTACTCATCGCCTAGCCTTCCTATCTACACATATCAATCTTTCGATCGATACGTACCTTTTTTATTACTGCCTGATCTGAATTCGTGGAGTATGAACGCAGCCTCTAACAATCTCACGAGCACGCATTTACGAATAATTTTGAAAGCGGACGTGTTTGGTGAAAGGGGCGTGGCTGGTGAAATGGGCATGGCATTTGTAGAAGAAATGGCAGAATAATTTTTTGAGAGCGGAGTCTCTCTTTCGGAATTCAGAGACATTTAGCAGTGGGGCACCAGACTCCAGATCTGCATACTCCATACTTTTCAAGGGCGTAATCGTGATTGACCTTTTAATTCTGTTTTTATGATATTTCATTTTTTGTCCCATCGTATAAAGCCTGCAGTAAATACGGGTTTAGCGCTCTAGAACACGTCGCGCCAAGCTTAACAGAATCTGGGTGGCCCAGGCTAATTCATTTCAATACCTCTGCATAGTTACTCACTTTGCACCAAAGTGGTTTGGAAAGATCAAACTGATTGACATCCGGCAAGATATGCTAAGTAGGCACCCATCTCGGCTCTCTACGATTTTGAATGGGGTCGAGTGCATGGCGCACCCCTAAGTGGGTTGGTAATGCCAATCACTTCGACTTCCCTGGTTCTTGTAATCTTCTGTCCTCAGAATCACTCCCTGACATCTTCCTAAGTCATTGCCCTTCAAAATCGCTTAATTTCACGAAAATGTTTTGCCCTTATTAGCGCGCCTACCTAGGAGGAAGATGCAAACACAGGAGCGTGGAACCGCACCTTTCAACAGATTTGGCAATAAAACTTTGACCGAAACCATGTTCTGAGTCATTACTCAACCCTCACCTGTTCCAGCAATAGACCAAAACAGCCGCAATCAAAACGGTTGCCTGGTCATCAACCGATCACTTCAGTTTTACAATTGAAGATTGAAATTCGTTCGAACGGGATGTGAAGCACGATCACGCTAATAATACCCGTAGCCCGATCGGGCGCAATCGGGCTAGCGGATGTGAACGCGTGAAAAAACCCTGGATAGCTTCATCACTGCCCAACCACCACGGTTTAGCCAGGTATTTTTGCGATTCAGGGGTGCTATTATGTAACCCATAACCCACCAAAGTTACCAACCCTCGATGGTCAGATATGATCGCAGCGTGATACGATTAGCCACGTCGTGCCCATACAGGACGTATTCAGCTGACCATTAAGCTGCTGTTATCGATATCGTCGCCACGGTCGGCGGCGGCGGTACAAAGCCCACCCGACCGGTTTCGTTGTGGCGCCGCTTAGTGCCAATGTCGTCAGAAAAAGTCTTTTCCGAAACAAACAGCTGGTCATTGTCAAGAATTTATTTCTTAATGTTATCTGGTGGGAACACCCCATTCCCCGTCACATTACCATTATCGCATTCGATAGCGTTTGAGGTATCGCTTCAGACTCCTCCTTTCAACGTCATTAGGCCATTCAGACGATCGTATCTCAGCGCCAAACCTGTCGTCAACTGATAGCCGCTTTCCTCTTAACTTCAGCTCTAGAACTTTTTTGGACTGAACAAGCCTTCACTTTGAAGACAATCCAAACATTTCTGTAGGACCTAAGATTTCCCGTAAAGTTTAGGGATATCGGGCTTGGTTGACCCTTCTCTGATCCCTATTGGACCTAAAATCCCAATGATATTCTCTTCACCTCTCGCGTTCTGCATTCGAAAAATAAAACTTAAAGGCAGTGAACATGATGGTCGAATACGGTTTGATGACGCCACTGAACGGCATTGGTTCACCAGGTCCCTAATTCTGCCGAAGGGGAGGGTGGTTGGGAAAACCTTCTAATGACTTCGCTCCAATCACGCCTAGTGACGTCACCAAATTCGCTCCGCCCAACAGCCATTGTGATCACTGCCTTTAAGTTCGATTTGGGGTTAAATATTCGATTGTTGTCATTTTTACATCTTGGCCAACTCGCCTCTAAAAAGTCCCTTGTTGAGAAACCACAATAGATAAAGATCTCTCGCGGTCCCATGCTCGGGTAGAGCTGCAAAAGGACCAGGTGACCATCCTTGATACAACCCTACGGGGTATTTTCGAAGGGCTAGGCGGATTTTGAGTATGAGGAATGTTAGGCTCTTTCTGAAGCTCAAAAGCCACCATTTCGCATGTATTGCCTAAAAAGGTCCTGTTTACGTGTTTACAAGCAACTCTCCTGAGATTACCAACCCTAACCCTACTGTCGCTCTGAAACCTGGCATGAGGTAAGAATCAGAAGGTGTTTCGCTATTTTTACGGCCACAGAGCCACCTTTTCGGATGTACCGCCGCAGACAACACCCCTGAGGTTACCCTAACCCTACACTGACCTACACCAGTTGAAGGGTTGCG